>QVOA01011324.1:0-36688 GCA_014825685.1 Pseudomyrmex cubaensis | reverse complement strand
CAACTAAATTTTTTGCTCGATATTGACCTTTTCTGTACCTTATTTTGTATTTTACAACACGAGCGTTCTATATTTCTTTATCTTTTTAATATTTTAAAATTTTTATCAAGGATATTTAGCCATTCAAAATGAATCATGTTTGCAGTATATTCCTGATAATGTTCAAGATATTTTTTGAACGTATGCATTACTCTATTATGCGAGTAGATAGGAAAGACGAGGGAAGATGATAGAAAGTGGCTTGAAAGTCGGAGATTCTTTCGGTAGCGACATAACGAAGATAAAGCGGTGTGTCTTGAAGGGTCTTGTCTGATATCTGCAGTCACGCAAAGTATGTACTAACGATTTGGAAAATACATCTTCGTTGCATTTTATGAAGAGCAATATGTGGCGAGAAAGGACCAATTTTTTATTACACAGAAAAATTCAGTATCACATGTGGAAAATCACACACTGAGAGGAAAACTATCTTGAAACTAAAAAATTTTAATATATAAATGTAATAATATTAAAGACGCTCGTAAAATTAACAATAAGTAAATTATTAATAAAGGTCTGTATCGAGCAAAAACAATGGATCTTGAAATTTTATGACTTTAAAGATAACAAACAGTTATACATTTTTATATAAACGTTTCGGCTCTTACTTGAGCCCTCTTCAGTATAGAATAAAGTATAGACAAAAGTAGTCACGTCATGTCGAGAAGAAGTATAAAAAGAGTATGATGTTAATAAAATATATAGATCAGATCTTACATGTGAAAGTCCATCGGATGAAAATTTGAAAGATAGTTGGACTTCCTGAAAAAGTCGTATAAGTCAGAGTCCGCACAGATTCACAATAACAGTTAAAACGTATTGAACTTACATTTCTGAAGTCAGGAATCAATCATTGGACAGAAAGCAAAGGCAAGAGTTTATATATATACGAGTCCCCACTCATGTATCGAAATCTGAACAAACAAGTCCGTTGAATTTCAAAATTTAAAAGATTGAGTTTTAATTTACTTGACGAACTCAAATCTTTTAAATACAATCATTTAAATACAAAATGTATTAATTATTAATTTTATAATATATTTATTATAATGCGTTTGTAATTTTAAAAACAATATATTTTAATTAATAAATGATAGTATATATTTTATGAAAACAGTATTTAGACGCAGAAAATGTATAGACTTAGTAATAATGTACTCACTGTAATACGCATATTTATTTAAAATTAAACACTTTTACTCAAACAAAATAAACAATTCCTTCAATTAAAAGCAAGAGAGAGAGAGAGAGAGAGAGAGAGAGAGAGAGAATTTCAAGAAAATACATTTACTTAATGAAACAACTTTTTCTTCAATGTAAAAAAATCGATATAGAATTCTAATAATTATACTTAGACAGAAAAAAGAGTCATTTTTATTTATTATCTCGAGATTAAAAATATTATTATCACAATTTCCTCAAATTTTTAATGTCAATATACATTTCAATATTGATATCAATAAGCAGCGGTAGAAAATTTATTATTTTCAATCGGGGAAAAGATACTTTCACAATAAATAGGGCGTAAGTTCAACAGAGCTAATCATCTCGGAAAGAGAATGGAGATTTTAATCTATCTTTACTGAATGTTCTTTCGCAATATATAGAGCACCGATGGATGTTGAAAATCATCATCACAGTGTATGATGAATGCGAGCAATATCGCGACCATGCCTCGCAAAAACAAAAGAGCGGAATCGTAAAACCGGAAAGCAAAAGACTCGTCTTTCTGTTCTCGGCTGTTCTTTCTTCGTTCTCTTCGAATTTTGCCGTTTTGAAAGTCTCTGAGGTATCGAAGCGTTGAATATACACTCCTTTCACATTTTCTGCCGAAATAATGCTAGAAACGGTATGAAAGAGAGAAGATATATTACTTAAATAATAATCTCAGAGACCTATTTTCTTCTAAAAAGAGAGAATAAAACATGAAAAAAGACAAAGGAAAAGGTTTTGGCGAAGATACGTCAAAGTATCTCTTCGAAAGAAATCACGAAAGATCGCTTTGATTTCACATTCTTTGCATACTGTATAGCATTAAAATCTTATTAACTACTATTTCCCGCAAAATCTGAGTACCTAATAAAAGTTATATTATAATGTTCGAAGTTACGACATCGACTTATTGCTGAACTTCTAACTCGTAAATGTCAATTTTTATGGTAAATTATCAGCCTTACGTTTTCAAAGTAAAGTTCATCATTTTTTGTCTGAAAAATCGCGCGTTTTGTTTGCATGTACAAAGCTCATTAACGTTTTTCTTATTTATAAAGATTTCCGACTCGCTTTAAGACACGTAATGTCAGGATTCTCCTTGATGACGAGAATAAAGACATCTACAATAAGAAACATAATGTACGTGATGAGAACAAGGGTGAAAGGAGGAAAATCTTCAAGATTACATAAAGCCGCCAAGAGAGAGAGGACGAAAGATGTAGTGGATTTATATCATTTCTTCAGGATTCTAGCTTTGATACAAGATTTTATTATTTCATGAAAGCCGTGGACAGACGAAAAAAGAAAATCCACGTGCCGTTCGGGAACGACATGAAAGATACAGGCTTTAAGAAGATTACATAAAACCTAAATCATATACAAATAATATATTTTTTAAATATACATATATACGTGTACACACACACATACACACGCACGCACGCACGCACGCACGCGTGCGCGTATACAAGAAATAATGTATGAAAACAAATATCAAAGAGTATCGCAGATAATTGCGTCTGTATATTATAAGGAAGGATTCCTCGTTTTTATTTTTTATTTTTTTTTATTTTAATTGACGGTATACGATTTAACTAGATCCACGAAATCCTATATTTCAATTCTTAAATCTCGAACTCGACGTGATATCATTTGTATGGACTGTGATGACTTCCAGGCATCTTCTCGAACCAGTTTGAACGCCCGGCATTTAATCCGGCTGCGTTTGTCACGCGTGTCACGCGCTTTACAGCCCCTCACGCTCCAGCAATTCCCTCTCGTAACGTTCAAGATTCAAGGAGGTCCGCATCACACCCTTCTTATTGTACTTGTGCTACTCTCTTCCTTAGCTTTATTCACGTGGGTGACAGAGCGTGGCAAAAGAGGCAAGACAAAGAAAGGATGAGCGTTTAACTCTTACAATTCACGCGCGAAACTCTGAGGCCTGAAATTTTGCGGAAAACGAGTCGCGCATTTAAAAGGACTTCTCATCCATATCTTGTTTCGACGAGAGTAACACAGGTTCGATGATGCTTAGGATCTAGTCTCTCGAGGATGCATTATTCTATGACGGATGAAGCAATATGATTTTTTGCGCACATTCAGTGTGTCTGATGAGAGATACATTTATTAAGAAAATTTAATATATCTTTGAAATTCAAGCGCCATAATAATTTATAAAATTTGTTCAAAAATACGAAAAAAGTAGCTCACACAAAGTCACCACCATCATTCTTTATTAGAAAATATTGCTTGCAATTTTTTACCTATGATAATTGATTTCGAGCCGACTTCGAAAGTGCAAACTTGCCTTTAATTGCCCAAAAGTTGCACACAGCGCACGCGACTCGCAATCAATCATCATTCTGAGCGCCTTTTTCCTCGCACCTTTGGCGCGTCAAAATCTACAATTACCGCGTGAACGTGAGTTCGCATGCGAAGCACTCTCGCGACAAACGTAAACGACGATTAAAAGGCCGGAATGTCATTGCGACAGCGGCGCGAGCCTTCGACGTAGAAAATAGATCGGCGTTTTACGTGCTCATGTACGGAAAGAAGAGAGAAGAGGAAGAAGATTCTCTCGATTCTCTTCCGGACTATCTAGCTCGCGGAAATCGACCTAGGGCTGGAACAAAGAGCCGCCGCCCTCGGCGGGAACGAAGCCGCGCAATGAATCATCGATTTAATCCCCGACGGATAATCCACCGATGACGAGAGACCGCGTCGCAATTTTATAATCAATTAAGAAGACAAGCGACGCCTTCGTCGCTGAAGAAACGAACCAATAGGATGGAAGTAAACGAAGAATCCTTTGCTAATGAGTCCATCGTGAGGCGAGTTACAAGCGTGCACCTGAACCACTCCTTCAAGCGTCTAGTCTATACGCGTGTAGAATGTACAAGACTTTATATCATTTTAACGAGATGATTAATGAAGAGCGGAGATAATTCGTTATATTATTCGTCTACTTAAATTATCCGACCGATAGTTCTTCAAACGGATGAGAGGTTCTCTCTCTTTAATCACGTATTAACTACATTTGTTTAACAGTTTACAAATTGTTTAACTAATGTCTTTATTTAAATTTAATTTTTGAAAATCGTTTATTAATTCGGAAACATTAATAAAATAAATGCAAAGGACATTATATACAATGATTATTTTATGTCTACAAGAGATTATAACTGTTTATTTTCCTATTTCTGTTTTTATATTTTTAAATCTCGTGAAATTTTTCCGCGCTACATGATGGATGCACGTTTATTTTCACGACCATTTTATGGGATTTATAAACTGCAGATGATTTGCATAGCTTTTCATGTTCCTTTTATTATTTCACTTTTACAGTTAATCATCTTTGCTACTCTCTGTGTAATAACGTTACATCATATTTTTGACGTAAGAACAGCTTATAGACTATCTTTTGAATGAACTTAATGTTTTCAAAGAAATCAGACTTGAGATATTTTCAAGTATTTACTAAATTAAATTCTCTTGTCCACAATGTGTGTGCATATTTATCCTCGAGATACAGTCTCTATACGTGTATTGTATAGCTTTACCATGCTTTTTAGACTTTTATCGCAACTCGCTATTTTTTTCTTTTTCTCATGCAACTATTATTCTGAAACCGTACAAAATCTTCGCTATCGGTGAATTAATCGCAGTTTTGTTGTAACGCCGCTACAGAAAGTTGTGCAAATATGTGCACGCTATATCGCCATGCTTATCGAATTCACAGAAAAAACATCAGACCGATTTCGAAAACGATCAGCGGTGTAGTGTGTCTTTAATATGAAGTTTGGACAGTTTTGACAGTTTTACACACATTGCTCGTGATTCGCAATGTATGTACTTACATTCTACATGTTCTGTCTCGAGCTGCATATCTAATAATATATACCTACACTTCGTACGCAACATTGAGATTATAAATTGTCGGAAACGCGTTACCAGCTGTTTCGATAACGATATCGTAGCTATAATGACGTCTAGACTTCGGTCAGACTCTGCTGATTCATATTCGGAGCGATATATGCGCGAGTTGTTATCGCGCGCAACTGTCTAAGTAATCTTAGAACGCGATAATAGTTCTATTGCCTGTAACAAAATTTCCGTGCAACAATTTGCGACAATTAATCACATTTGAACTCAAATTGAAAGATATAAGCAACGCATTATTTAAAGATTTTTTAGAGATCTGACATTTCGTGTCAATGTGATAAATATTCAACTGCACGCGCGATATTATATTCTCATATTCGCGTGCTCGAGTTTAAATTGCACAAAATCTTTCCTTTTACAAATATAATTGAATATCCTTAAAATATCCGAGTAATTGGATATCAACGCGTTATACAAATCGGGAAAATTTTGCGTTTTATTGATAAAAACCCTTGTCAATTTGTTTGGCAAAGTGAACACACAGCATCAGAACACAAATTGGTACAAATTTATCGCGCGAGTGATTCATGCCGGCGCATTGTGCCATGAAATCACATGATTCAGGCGTATATCGCTCTTTGCAGAACTTACAACTCAATAGTTGACCCTTTCTCGAGTCGCTAAGGGAGTATTACACGACGATGAACGTAATCGTATTATTCGTAGTATTCTAAGAACAAACCTTTGTTATGTGTGTGGTCGGGACAGTAAGTGCAACTCATGACCAAGCAATTTCGCGTGACGCATCCGCCGGTGTCATCAGACGCGCATCTCCAGTGTTTTGTATCGAACAAAGCAAGATAAATCGGAAGAAATGTTATTGACGCAAGATTCGAAACGTCATTAAAACGTTGCAGCAATGTGATTTTAACACACACTAACTTTTAATGAGATTCCACTTTCACATATATGTATATGATGATTCAAAAACGCCGCATTGCGACATTTGTAGCAATTTTTTTTTTAGTCAACTTTTCTTCCTTTATATATTTTATCTAGTTTCTCATCGCGCACACACAAAACAAGCACAAAATGTTGATATTTTAAGTTATTTGAACTTCTTTGCTTTATTCTCTCTTAATTTCATATTTTTCCCCGTTGACTTTATTTTATCTTGGTCGTTTAAAAACAAAAGCGAGTTCTACGGAAAAATGTTCGCCGTCCGGAAAGTCGTCGAATGTTGGAGTGAACTTGACCCGGCTTATCCCATGGAAGATTCCTATTTTTTTCTTCTTCTCTTTAGTCGCAATCTCGCGCGTGCAAGAGAGACAGAAATAATCGAGAGCTCGGAAAACAGACCTCGAGTGTGCCTGAAAACACTGCGCCGGCAGTTTCATGCGAATAGTACTCCTTTCTCTCTCTCTCTCTCTCTTCTTTGCAGACCGTTTATTTTGCTCTGGTTTTAATTTTCATTCACCACGGAAAAATTGTGCTGCCCTTTATTTTCTCGAAATTATATAGCTCGTTAACATCGTCCGGTTAACTTGAATAATTAGCGTTTACCAGAGAGAACAGAAAGTTAACTCGAATAAATCTCGCTGCGCAATAAATGTATGAAACTTTTAATAGATACATTTTATTCGACTAACAGTGCACAATTTTTGCGCGAATAATTAGCGCGTCGTGTTTTTATTCAGGTTTACAGCTTGCACTTTTTTAACTATTTAGAGAAAATGTGTATGCTAGTTATTTTAATAAAAATAAAAACAAGAAATATATACATATATAAAACATAAGAAAGTAGTAAGAGATCTATTATACAAATATATTTGCAAAACTTGAGGATATTTCATTATACATAAGTTTTAGGAATTATAAGTATTAGTTCAATAAGGAATTTGTCATAGCGCGTAAATTTCACGCGATCTGTCCCACTAGTGCCATATCTATAACTTATAAAACTCAAAATTAGAGTATAATTTAACATAATTGATCGCTCCAAATATCATGACTTTTACCCTATCTTTTTGTTGTCGCGTTAAGCCTCGTTGTTTCCTCTCTTTTTCATCTTTTCATAATGCTTTTACATTTACAAGCAATCGAGTTCACGCTATATCAACCAACTTAATTTCCGAGTTCTTCTTGAGTCGATTCGCAAATTATATTACTTTGGATTCTTCGGTTGCATTACAGCAGCACAGTTTGTATGTAATTTCGGCACGTCTGCAGAGAATAACATTAATAAGATCTACGGAACTAATTTTTATTTTGCTTTTTTCAGGTCTAACTTTTTGACGTACAATATATTTCTCTACTGTACAATTCCATTTTCTCCTTCTCGTCTTCTAATTGCCGCCGCTTTTTTCTTTATATAGCGGAATATTTTGATTTATTGTATAGGATTTATATCGGTCACGCGTGCAGAAATGCAAACAGCGTCAATGGAAGTTAATGCGTTTGATTGTTTCGTGAAACAAATATCTTGATCGATTTGTCAAGCTCAACTACCAAAGTTCACGTCTAAAACAGGCGTGAATAATAAATGTTTGTAAATTAAATGTTAGATACACACATTGATTATGGACTATATAGATATTAAGATGATATGCAGAGAATTATATGATACATAAAATATGAAATAAGAAGAAGAAACACGCGCAATTGTTACAACAAATTATATTTATGTTAGTGTATAGCACATCATTATTTTGTAATAATGTTTGTTTTACCTTCGCTAGAACATCGTGAGATAATTAACGTCAGTTCTACTGTTCCTTAAAGGGCAAGGTTGCGGATGTTATTATTCTTACATCATGAGAAAGATACTGATTTAATTAAAAGAAAGGTAGGATATATATACGTATATATACTAGATTTAATTAAAAGAAAGGTAGGATATATATATATATGTATACTATTATAAATTTTATTGCATCAAAACTAAGAGAGTGGAATTATTAGTGCTTTCTAACTGCTATCAATTTAATGTACGAAGAAGTAAAAAAATTAGTAAAAAAATTATTGTATAATTACAAATTTTTCTCTCATCAGTGAGATATTATAATTAATACTAATTATTATTCTATTTCCTATTATCTATTATTTTTTAAAATTCAAGTTAAAGTTTACGTTTTTTAAATAAACAAATAAACGTCAAGTTCCGCCGAGTAAAGTTGCAATTAACGCAAGTCTGTCACGTGTCAAAAGACGTGCATTACGTAATAAAAAGGGGCAACAGTTAACTTCACAGAATGACTCTCGAGTGCTTCGAGAGAAATAGAAGGGCTTCAAGCGATGGGTAGTGACGGTAAGGGCTCTAGAATTATCACGCACCACTCTCACACATGCGTCTCGAGACTCTTTTGTACGAAACTCCTTTCTCCGTTCCCGTGTACGTACATATATGCATGATCATTCGCGATACATACGTGCGCCATGAAACGACGATTTGTGAGATGCCCACAAATGGATAACATAAGTAACTATCTCTCCAGGCCAGACAATACACATTTCTCCATTAACCGGCGCCCTTTTTTTCTGTCTATTCTTTACACGTTCTCAAAGATCTTTCGATGCCGCGCTTAGAATCCGGCACTTTGGACACGAAATGCATTCTCGATCATGTTTAATGCGTCTGTGACAAGTGACATTCAGATGACAGATATTTATACTGTGAAGTATAAGAACTAGAAACAGATATATCGCCTGGTATATACTTAACTAACTTGTAAGCAAACGACAAAAACAATTGTATAAAAATCAACATGTAATTATTTATGTGTGCGATTTCTCTGTCAAAAAAAAGAATAAAAAATTAGTATTATTTTGCAACATTTTTATTTTATTCATACATAAAGCCGCGCTATTCCAGTAATAATAATATAAAATAATATTTCGCGGGGAGAATAACAATTGGGAACGAAAGAGCGCCACTTTACTTCCTTCGGTTGAATTCAAGCGCTAAGAGAAGACGAGAAACCGAGTGAATTAAAAATGTCTGTTTTCTTGCGGGCGCTCGTAAAAGCCACATTTGCCTAACCATACGAAAAAGGAACCGACGAGTTAAGCCCGATTTATATTCGGCTAGCACGGCAAACAATCTCGAAAACTTTTAACCGCATCGCACCCTCGTCTCCGTTCGTATCCCTTTCTGAGAGAATTCCGAATCAGCGGTTCCCGCCTGCGGAGCTTTAAGCTCTGCCCTTTCCCCTCCTTTGTGCCAACTTCGAGAAATCTCTCGAAATCAGTCTCTATTTCCTGAGGGCGCTTCTTTCTTTAAATTGTAGCGACGCATTGAGTTCGGCGCAACACCCGCATGTGGGAGAAACAGACGTCATGAAAAAGAGACACGAAAGTGCGAAGAAGCAGAGACAAAACGATTGTAAGCTCGCGGAATCGCAAGCTCGACGAAAGTCCGAAACTAGCACCCGATTTCCGCTTTCGAATTTTCACGCTCTCCAGCGAGATAATGGACTTCCGAGTTATATTTTCTCTTCCCTAGGAAATATAACGTTCGAAGTATCAGTTTACACGTTATCAGGCGCAATAATAATACAATGATATAAGTTGACAAATTGACTTTAGTGTCAAGACAAATAGTGTTTTTTCCTTAAATATACGTATAACGAGTATCTTTTTATATTAGACATGTAATAATAAAGTTGTTTGTGACAGTATTTACAATTCGATCTTATATTTAAGATCATCTCTATATGCAAGTTCATCTTAAGAAATTGTACAGGTCGTTTTATTAGATATAAATTTATCACAAGAAATGAACTTTAAACAATCTTACAAAAATCAATAAGATCCGAAAACAAATATTAGTTTTTGAGTACTACTCTTTCATAAATATTGCGAATATATATATATATATTCATATGGCGAATATCTATATATACTATATATGATCTTACGATTTATTTTTATTTTCTATCATGAAATTGTCTGCACACGTGTTCTATTCCATATAATAATATAAATCTTTTTCCAAAGCTTTATCTGGGCAAACGATAATCCAACCTAACCGAAATAATAGCTTACGAAAAACGCGGAGAAATGAACACAGGCAATAAGGTAAGAAGAAAAACGGCACAGCTCTCGCGAAAAAGAAAGTCGCCAACTCGGCAAAATAACCAAGCTTCCTAAAATCCATCTCGACCTTCCATCTTCGAATTTTCACTCTTCCCAGCAAAATAATATCTTTTCGGATATCTCTTGCTCGCGCGCAATAATTCATTCAGAGATACAACGCTATGTTAAGCTCTTGGCTGCGAATTAATCACGATTTTCATTTTGCCGCGCGCAAAAGCGATAGAAATGTGCCTGCAGGTTTTTATATGCGAAAAATCGCGCAATGAATAATTTTTTAACAAAACTTTCTCGATTCTTTTTTTTTTTTTATTGTCACGAATGTCTCGTGAGTATTATTGTTGAGTAACGCGCGTGACGAAAATCACTGAACGATAAATCAGTGTCGCGCATTTTATTGAAGTGAACATTCTTCTCTCACGCCCGATTTCATGGAAGGAAATTTTTTACCACTCTACATGTAAGCAGCGTTCAGTTACACGATATGACGGATAATTAATGCCATGAGGTGCGCGCGGCTCTGATTTATTACGAAATGATGTAATTACCGGCACGTTCAGACGTCGCGCTAATACGTAGGAATTTCGCGGAGGCTGAGATTGTGTGTGTGACCTCAGTGAGTCATGGCAATTTTCTGCGTGATTAATAAAGATCACGCTGAGAAATCGATTGTCATTTTACCGTCACTTGTGCATATTTGTTATAATAGTTATATTAGTTATATATTTTTTATACCGTTCTCTTATTATAGGAACAATTATTAATATACATTATTATTAATAATATGTATCTATATTTCTACATAATTGTTTACGCAGAATATAATAATTTCAGCCAATTATATCATTATGAAAGAAGTCATATGTGAGTGATATTCGTAAGTGATATTTGTGCAATCTAACATGTGTTATACATATTATTTTGCTGAATTAATTAAATGTAGATATTAACTTTTGACTTTAATTGATTAATCACGATAACTTGATTTTGATTTAATTAACGTTGTAAAAGTATTTGCTTTGAACGTGAAATTAAAAATTTTTAGCGTAGCTCGGATATATGGAATTGTTATTGTGTGATATGTCTTTAAAATCCGCTCGTATTCAACTTCTCGCCATATTTATTCATATTATGCAACATGTTAATTTACAGGAGTGTTTTGTATGGCTCGAGGTTTGCCTCGAAAAATAAAATTAATGAATTCGTGATTTTTATCTTCTTATACTAAGCTTACTTTTCTCGACTCGGACTACCGGAACGTACAATGGCAAAACACCATCCTAAAAGAAAGCTCAGGTGGTGTTCAGACGGTATAATATACGAAACTGTAATCAGTCTAATGGCGCTATGTTATCTTTTTCTTTGTGAAATTGACCGCTGAAAAGAAAGAAGTGAGACAGGAGAATGCAATTGTTTCAGTGCTGACTCGTAATGACAAGAATACACTAAATAATGTGAGAACCTGAGCAATATCCGAAGAATTACGTTTATAAGAGAAAATCATATAAAAAACACTCTCTGCTCTTTAATTTTTTTGAAAATAGTCTTGAAAATTATGTAAATTGTAGAAATTAAGTAGTTTTACGTATGCAGCTTCTACATGTGTTATTTTTATTTGATTACCGTGCGACGAATTTTTAGCACATATACATATTGCGTTACAATAATGCAGTTTGTAATATATAACAAATATATGCGTAACAAATCGTTCAACAATGCAAAGCGCGCGAATTGTGTAAATCACGTGAATGCAGACATATAGCATGTAATTAACACAGCTTATCCAGGCGTCTACAAGCTTATTATTCTGCTTGTGTAAACACCAAATTTTATCGATAAACAAAAGATTCTCGCAAATCGTGTTAGTTTCTTCTTGACGTAGCATTCTTGCATCGAGAATAAACACGATGAACCGTACAAATAAGTAACTCAGCTAATCACTGTCTATTGCGTTCTTAATATGTAAAAAATATTGTATACAACACACATAAGCTGAAATCTATAGTTGACACTTCTCCAATGATTGATACTTCTTGATTTTTTTTCTAGTTGATAATTTTTTATGGTTATTTTTTTTTAAATAATTATATTAACTGGACATTATATCAAGTTAATGGTTAAAAGTTCTTTAGGTGGCACTTTTGAGAAAAATTGACAGGGTCTTTAAAGTGCCAATTATTATCACTATTTTACTCTACTTTATAATTGTGTAAAAATTAAATTATTAATTCAATTTTACTACCTCGTTCAGTTATATTTGTTTCAGGTGCTGTCAGCGCCAAAGATGCTATATCTTCGAATCAATTATCGCGCAGAAAAGAGATTTTAGAAGACTCGACAGAGAAATCTGGTAAGTTTCTGCTAAAAAACTTAAATATCAGCTTCATGCTTGGAGAGTGTAAATTACCAACTCTCTATAATGCGATTTATCGGCTAAAACTTCAGGAAAAGAGTACAAGTTAGAAAACAGTAAAAGTTTTGGTGTAAATAAAATACAAGTGTAACCTTTTTAATATTATAATAAAATTGCGCAATTTTTAAATGTTTTATTAAAAATTCTATTAAGATAGTTTATATGTGTACAATATGTAATTAAATTGTTAATACTGTTTATGCAACCGCGGACTTTTTTGTCATTTGACCAGATTTTGTTATACTACGTAGAAAGAAAGTTTCAAATAAATCACGAAGAGGATTTTACGCTTCCAAGGCGAGCCGGCGAACTTAACAAAAGATTTTCGAAATTCGCTGGCGACTTTTAAGCGCAATTCTTCACCCATGAAAGCTAATTTCAAGAAGCTTCTATCACTTTGATAATACCGAGGAAGTTAAGAAGCTATATAATATTGTACTGTGAACATTTAAAACTTAAAAAGTTCGTAGAAGTTTTCAACACTCTTCATTAACCGGTAATTAACATAATTTGGATACTGGTTACGTTACGCAAAGCGTATATTTATGCATATCTGTTTGCATTATTCTAAAAAGTCTATAATGAAGAACAGTTTATTGTAAAAAGAAAAGTTTTGCTTTGTTAAAGAAAGGTTTTTAATATTTATGCTTGCTTGTAGATATCTTATTTTTTTTTTTTTTTAAGATGATTGATACTCGAACATAATAATTAAAACAACAACTATATCTTTAATTCTTATAAATAAATTGGTTAAATTACTAAAAAAACTTTTATTAAAGTAAAAATAGTTTTAATTTGAATATAAAAGTTTTAGTTTTTAACATTATTTGAGAGGTATTAAGCACCATGCAGTAATCTCCACTTTTCAACATTTTTCAGTTATTATTCAATGTGTAGTTTACTATCAAATGTAAATTACGGTTAATATATGTGCTCCTAAAGCAGTAAAATCCTACTTAAATTAAATTATGTTTTATAATAGTTGGGACAGTTTTTTGTTATGTCTCAAAATACGCGCGAGTGGAGTTTGTGGTTTTGCAGTGACACTACTCATTTTATTTTGTAAAAACTATTAAAGATGTTTAAACATCTCTGTACTTTATCTACCGATCCGTGAATTTCAAGAAGCATTCTGAGATATCGAACATATTCGTTTTTTTCTGAAAGAAAAAGTTTGCAGAGAAGAAAGATTTCGTGGCTAGATTATACGCGAACGGACTATAAATTCTCAGATCGTGAAACAGGAAGGCGAATACACGCCTCAGGTTTCTGATACGGTCACGCACGTGCTTCTTCGCACGCACCGTCGTCATCCGTTTCCTCCTTGAAATTTTATCGCGGAACGAATCCAACAAAAACGATCATAAAACTTTGCACTTTACAACCCTCGGATTCGGAAAGGTTGGTTGAGCGCGAGGAGCTGCGAAAGCTCATAATCGAATAGGATAACAGGTACATAAACGTGCTCGCGATATTCTCTCTCAGTGAATTCTGGGAACAGCGCGTCGTTCGATAAAAAAACAAAACAAAATAGCCGCAAAATTAATAGGACAGCCTTTTTTTTTGACATCTATCTCGAGCTATTAATTAATAAGAGTAACACGCGTATTTTCAAGTAAAGTAAGTTTTTGTAATGAGGCGAATGCAATCAACCACGTTGTAATATATATAAAAGGCGTACGGAATATCAAACAAATTATTTTAAAATTTGTTTTGCGTATATTTGCGCTTATGTCAAATTCTTTTTAATATTTAAAAAAGGAAGAGACATAAACTTCGTTTTAATATTTCAGCATAACCATATTCAGAGTTTCCTTGGTTCCGTATAACGTGACTGTAAAATACCGTTGAGAGAGGAAGAAAAGGGCGTGAATGGGAAAAGCCATGAGCTGCTCCTCGGGAAGGTAGCAGCGGGAAAGATACAACGGGAGAAAAGAATCTTCCAGAAGACTCAATGGCGCACGAGAGATAAACTGTTGGAACGCATTGAAACTCCCGCGTGGTAGTCGAGAAAAATGGAAATGACTCGAGTCGTTCATGAGATAGAATTTTACGGTTCGGATAATTATTCGGCTAAAGGATGAGGAGCAATTGAAATATAAGAAATATAAGAAATCAGATCGCGAGTCGATAAATCGTGAGATTTATGAAATATTCGATTATAATTCGAACAAGATACGCGTAACAGAAATACTCAGAAGATAGTTATGAGTTTCATTGCAAAATATATTATAATTATAAATAAACTTGATATCAGACAGGTTTTTTTTTAATTTAAAACTTTAAAATTTTCAATAAAAAAATTGAGCATAAGGTTCTTTCAAAAGATCCTTAACTTAATATATTGACAACAGAAGTTTTGTCTCCATAATGTTTACATTGCTTTAAATTATGTTAAATATAAAAATTTGTGTGTTGCAGAACAAAATGTCGATGACTGGGAGCTTAATGGGATATGAGAACAACAACGATGTGAACCAGGCCAAGTGTAAGAAGCCGTTGAAGCCGTTGCCGGTTGTATCGAGCATAAGCTCGAGTGGTATCACGACGAATACGGGCAAATCGAAAAAAGCACGAAAATCAACGAGGAAGGAATCATGTATACGTGGTCATGTGAACAGTCTCTGGTCCGTCTGGTACGGCATCCTAGCTGTCGCTTTTCAAGCGTATATAGCAATGAGATATGCCCGACGATTTGCAGGTAAGATAACGTTTTCTTTTATTCCACTGAAATATGTCTTCTCCCCCCTCTTTCTCTCTCTCTCTTTCTTTTTTTTTTTTCTTCTCTTTCTCTATGGAATCAAATCTACTGATGACATCAGTCTGAAAACTTACTTTTCTTGGTTTAGTTAATCTTACTTTTTTTTTCAAATAAAATATCAATTTATTATTACTTTTCAAGTTGACAGATATACTAAAAAGTTATATTTGCAAAAGTTATATATGATGTTATTCTTGTAATGCTTTTAATATTAACATAAAATATAGTTTATAAATGATACGTTCTTTTTATTCATTTTTTTATGTGTTGCGGAATTATTTGATTTATAATTTTAGTCGGAGTATTATAAGAGAAAAAGAAACGCAGCTATTACATTAGCGACTTTGAAGGGGTTTTTTCTTTTTCTCCGCGCGTTTCAAGTTACTTTAATCAGTAAAACTTCGGAGCTAGGTTCTCCGAATGGTTCGTTGCCTTTCCTTATTTTCCGGCCGTTTCCAGCGGCGGCTTTCCGTAAATTTCTTCTCTTGGCAGCTGGTGCAAGGCTTCGGTATCGATGGTCATTACGTAAAGAAACACACTAGATAACAATAGAACAGCATGTGAAATTTTTCGTGCTTCCTATTTGTTCTTGCACTAGGAATTGATTTTAATCCCGTTATCTCTTGACCGGATTAAGACCGTGATACGGAAATAAAAAGAATATGGTTAAATTATCGATTCAAGTAACGTAGATACATTAATAATATTGTAGTAATTCGATATCAATTTTTTTGATAATATTTTGACCTTCATCGATCACAATTTGATGTGAATAACAATAATTTATTATTTATTTATAATTAATGTAAAGAAATGGAATTAAAATTTCAAATCAGAAAATATTTTCTTGTGTAATATATTACCTTAAATAAATCCGCATATGATTTATTACGTTTAATTACATATTCTATTATATTTAATTAGTTTATCATATTTCAATTTAGTTTATTACACACTTTATTTACACGATATAACATTTATTCTTCCAGCTTACTTGTCACTGCCATGGCCGGCAGATGCGCCGCCACCTAATATCGAATTGTACGCCTGTGTGGTACTGGCTGGCGCGGGAGCTGTTCTACTTCCGGTATTGGTTGGCGCCGCAGCTTTCAAGCTCGGCAATCTCGCGAACGATGGAATAAAATTGGGTCGACATCTAAGCGCTTGTTCACGCGATCCACCGTCTTTGCTTCTCACCAATAATCCCGATAACAGTGAGTAAATTGTGTTTTTAACTCATGTCAACGATAAAATTATTATATGTAAAATAATTATAAATTCAACATTTAATTTTATGTTTTGCGGATTTTTTCAATCGTTTTCTTAATTATGGTACCTATATAAATCGTCGTAAGCGCGAAATGATAATTATGATTTTATATTATATTTTTTTTAGATCTGGCAAATAATTTATGGAGACACGGCGGTCCTACGGCGGCCTTCGTGCATCTCTGCACGGCCATGTGCTTTCTCCTACCCTCTCTGCTCATGGAAGCGAGACTAATACATGCTGGATTTTTGCCAAAAGGTAATATAAATGTCTCTACACTGCTACTCGTTATGCTTGCTTCTTTACGAGTGAGTTAAAGAGGAAAGATTCCGTAAAAAAATTATAGGATTAGTTTATTTTATTTTTTTTTTTTTTTTTAGTTTGCTAAACTGTAAATCGTGCAAAATAAAAAATATATTTTTTCAAATAATGTTAAAAAATTGAATGTTTTGAACGCACACAAATGTGTTTTAATAGTTGCATTTTGCACCATTTAAAAAAATTATTATTATATTAAATTATAAAAATGTTAAATATACTAATTAAAAAATTAGTTTTTTCGATAAACTAAATTCGATCATGCGTTTTTGTAAAATACAAGCAAGTAATACGCTTTTGTTTTACTGAAAAAAACGCAGTTTCTTCATTCCCGGAGAAAATGTTGAATAAGAAATAATCGAGCTCAGCGAAGTCGAAAGAAGCAAGTTGTGCGCTTTGATATACCACCGTTCTGCGCTTGTTGAGCTTTCGTTTCGGGATACTACGACAGATATATAACGCGAAAGAAAACAATGAAATCCACGTGAGAAACCGAGCATCTTCCAACGATCACTTTTCCTGAGCGTTCCATCTTTCGTGTACGCACCCTCGCCTGTGCAAACAATGAAGTAAGAGGGTGCGAAGAGAAACGTTCCAGTTGTACGTTAATGCAATATGTACTGAAAAGTACCACTTCTCCTACTCATTTGCAAATATTTTACGTTTAAATCAAAAGGGTCAGAGGATAAAGATAATTTGATAGATTTAATTAATGTTAGTACGGTAATATAGTTGCGTGCATTAGGCGGCAAAAAAATCTTCATCATTATGTTTATATATCTTTTTACAAACAAAAGAAAGATACAATTATAAAAAAAAGAAAAGTGACTATATCTAAAATATACTATTTTTCTTTATTCTATTGAGCTTTTTTCTTCTCTTTGTAGCTTTTTTCTTTTCGTAAATTTTTCTTTGACAAAGATATTTTAGAAATAATTCACATTACCAAAACGAGTCACATATCAAAAATTTTGAATTATTTAGCAAACAACGCGCAACTTGGGCGAACGTACGTTAATCTCATAAATTTCGGCGACTGCGCGGCCGACAGATAGTAATCTCCACAATTAGAGCGTCGTCGCGCGGAATCACGTTCGTCGAGCAAATACAATATTTCTGCGCTTTTGATGTAACTTACTATTATCAAAACTGTTAAATGTATGTTGGCTACATTAACAGACATAGTTAAAACGGGGAAATATTTTAATGGGTACATGTTACCGCGCGCGAATCTCAAAAATTCTCGCTATTCTCGCACAAAGTTTTCATATTCTGTCTAGCGACAGGACGATAATAATCATCCCGAAAATATCAAGTAAAAATATCAACCGCATCGAGCAGAATGAAAGTTTCTACATGGTTTTGTTCATCTCGAGAGAGCAATCGCGTTAATCTGAATAAATTAATGCATTTCTACGTCGAAGCTAAACTCGATAAGTGACCGCCAATTTCTCGACGCATAAAAAAAGAAATTGAACAAATGTCTTATATATCGTTATACTGCGTGGCTTAAACTCTCGTATGTATATAATTGACTTAATGCCAATTGCGTTATCCTGTATACTTGTGTGTTTTTTTTTCATATTACATATGATGACGTGATGCATCTTAAAAGTTTGTTTTTTCAATGGATAATTGATTTTATGATACACACACACACACATATCTTTTAATATATTTTGACATTACAAGATTTATCTGTATAATAATTTTGCGAACTGCAGCGCATAAGTAAATTCGGCTTTTGCAGCGCGACATATTAGCAAGACTCATGATTTTCCGGCAGATTGCGATTAAATGATGGAAAATCAAGTTTAATCGCGTTTTCGCGTTTTCCCATTCCGCGAGGACTCTACGTACGCGGATCGATTTGGAAATATCGACGCAGACAAGTCGAACTTTAGCCGCGTTAATACAGGGGTCAATACACGTATTACGCAACATGGAGAGGCATCCGGTGTAATGCATCGTCTGCGCTCGCAAATAGGTATCATTCGCGGGGCGCATTAAGCTCGCTTGTACAATAATTACGGATAAAGTGACGTACGTATATTCGGCTTTCACGGATGGAACGCGAGCGCGATAACAACGCTGCCGTAAACGGCACTCTCCTGTTAACGTTCGCCCGAAGACTGTCATAGAAAAGGCTTGATCCGACTGAGAAATATTCCGACCTCTCCCGTTTTTCTACCAACTAATTCTTGCGCTTAATTACCGACAATGTCTCATCCGACGAAATTGTTCGCAAAATTAAAATCTTTAACTGGTATATATGTATCGGTTGTATATATGTACGTACAGACTGTCTGTTCGCGTATCTGCAGCGAAATTTCCACAAATCCAAAATTAATTATAGACTGAGACACAAACGACGTCAAGTGTCACGAACAGTTGTATTTATATATATATTTTTTGACTTTGTTTTTGTTTCTGAAATGTATGTGCAAGTTAGGTAGGTGGTAAATGTATAAATAATATATATACACACATGCACACACACGTAATTCATTAGGCTTGCGCACGTGAAAACAAAGTATGACAGAAAACAGCTTTTCTACGAGACGAGCAAATTGCGACGGCGCAAAGAGTAACAAGATAAATTACAATATTTTACTTGACTCTCTGCTATCGTAATTAATCGTGCGTACTTAGATATAACACATCTGAAGAATTATTATTTAAGAGAGAGAAATATAAAAACAACCAAATGATTATTCTCGGAGCAAATTTGCGGTTTCTTCTTGAAGACTTACGCGCGCCTAATCGGATGTAAATTTTAATTGCAATTTATATATCATTTTTATTCGTCACTGACCAATTAATTGTTGGCTAGTCGGCCAATCTCTCTCTATCTTCAACGTGAAACCAAGCTCATTTTGCAACTTTATATACACATTTTTTATATCAAATACACCAACTTTGCGAAAAGTTTCGGCGACTTAATTAAATACCGCATTAGTAGATACATTACTCGGTTGAATATGTTTGATGTAAACAAGAAAATTTTGCTCATAACGGAACATATATACGCTTAAGGTTGATTTAGAAGTGCAACATAAATATCACCGATAGAGATGAGCGCGCCAACATGCGACTCCTACTCACATGTATAAGAGACGCGGCACGCGGAAAATATCAGAACGAAACTTGTATAGTGAAGTAGAAAACTCTATGAGAACCTCCTCACGCGTGGTCTGGCGTGATCAAAACTTAGGCCATTGCACGCGAGTTTGTGCTAGTTTAATGCGGTGTATTACGCAAGGCCATGTTTACGCTTACGAGAGTTTAGCACGGGAAGCACAAAGTGTCTCTCGACGAACCCTATTCACGCCGCTCAACGTTATAACATATTGCACACGTTGCGACGCTGCTCCAAGAAACCATCGCGTCCTTTGTATTTCCTCTTCCGGGCTTGTCTCTTTCTCGAAATTAAATTTCGTCGCAGGTGCGAATTCCATGGCGTTTATTTATTTTGCCAAATAGAAACTATGCATTGTATCTCTCTCGTTGTGGCAATTCGATTAATTGAAGCACGCGATAAGTCAAACTTGACGCAAATGTTGATTGTGGACGATATACATGTGCTGCAAAAGTGTAAACTTGTAAATGCCATGCTTTCGCAACTATATAATATGTTCAAAAGAATAATTATTGATAATTATTTAAATATGTAACAAACAGTAGTAAATTTGTACAATGTGAAGTAAGAAACAACTTCAGATTAATATTGTTTCTCTTTTAAATATAATATTAATATAATTCTGCAAACGATTTTATGAAAGATATCATCGCGCGCACTGAATAATCACTTCTTACTTTTTACTTTTTCGACTGTAATTATGCAAATTCGAGGTTTCATTATAAATATTCTCCAGATGGTCGTTTTGCGCGGAATAATAAGACTCCTCCGGGAACGATCGAAAAGAAAGCCTTTAACTTTCATAAAAGCTCCCCAGCTAGCAGCCGGAGTGAGTGGAAAATACGTAGTTGTTCGCTTCAATCTGCATTATGCGTGCAACAAAGTCACCTCGCAAAAGATTTGATACGCCAACGTTCCAAGGGAACGCGTATATGCAAAGGCATATAATCACCAAGCGCAATATTCTCCGCTTTATCCTACTGTCAATATAGTTGGCGATATTGCTTTTCGTGTGTTTGCCGCGCGAAATCGAAGCATTTAAAATGCATTGTTTGCCACTTGACTGTGTAGACGAGTAAACATATCGCGCATATGTATTTATAGAGTATAACGTAAAAATATATACTTTGTAATTCTCTACATTTTACTTTAATTACTAATAGATGTATATAATTTTTAAACTATTTTTATGTATAATTAAAATTTATTTTTACACAAATCATATTGCGATGTTAAATATCGTCAAAGTAATATAATATTGAACAAACATATAAAAAATTTTATTAACTTTTCTATCGAGAAAGAAACTCTAACTTTTAAATCTATTATTCTATTTCTTTATTAATTATTTTATATTAAACTGTAATTAACTTCTCTTTGCAATTTATTTAAGATAATATTTGTGTACTCTTTTTACGTATATTACTTCACTTAAGATAGGCGAATATATCCATTGGAGTGTAACGTAAAATAGGAAACGACATTGCGTCGACTTAAAGCCAACATTAGTTTCGCAGTAGTACAAGTCAACAATTCACGTGTGCAGACGTTGGTGAAGCGACGCGCAATCAGGAAGCGAATTCGAGTGCTCAAGAACGACATGAATTTGCTCTCACATGTACTCGAAAGATAAAGCAAGCAATAATGAACTAGCTGCATTCAAAGCGCCGCATTATACAATTATACTTAAGTTTATTAGATAAAAACAATCTTTTTTCTCTAAAAATTTTTATTTGTTTGCATTACAACAACATACGCGAGAAAGCTCGAATAATGAAATTATTAATTAATAAGCTGGCGGCTGACATAAATGCCGACAGATTTTATGCCTCGTTAAAAAACCCTTGTTAAACTAAGCTTTAAATTTGGTCTCAAAATATCCGAGATAACCTTTATTTATTATGTATAAATTATTTATTATGTATAAATTGTGTACATATAAAACTGTGCGCATATATAAAATACATGTAAATAATAAAACAACAATTATACAATTCATCAGCGTTATAACTTTTAATATATAAAAAAAATTAAGAATCAATATTTTTTTGCTTGATTATGTAACATCTATATCGCAGACATAAACTGTCGCAACATTTTAAATAGAAATCAAATCGTTTATCTAATAAGGACGCCTGTTTGCTTCGATCTTTCTGCCACAAAAGAGATTGGCAGGTAACCGATGGCTGTTGCATTTGCATGGACATCCGTATCCACGCGATTCCGTCCGTTAAAGTGAAAACCCGTGTTATCATTATGTTCGATCTCTTTCTTGCACGCTTGCCACGCAGCAGGAAAACTTTCAACGCGCTTTTCCATTCCGGGATCTCGCGATCGACGACCTCTGGTCGGCTTTCTTGAGGTTGGCGGGATCCAATTTTCTGTGCAGATATCGACTGATGCCATTGATTTATTACGATAGAACTCGGTTGAAGATTTCTCGAACGTATAAATTCTCGGTGACAAAACGGAGCGGCGCGGAAACGATAGCGTTAAGTTGGCTCATTATACCTGTTGCTAATGGAAATTACGCGCTAATAATTCGCTTGCTTAGTTAAATAACCATGATATATAAAATTCTTTTCGTTTTTTCGCGTATGTAACCGCACCCTTGAAAAAACAGAAATAGGAATTGTTATAGGATAGGATCAAACCAAAACCATCGGAATAATTCAAAAACTTTCTTTGAAGTGTCTAGTCGCACGCACGTTTAATTATAGATACAATAATAAAATCCATATCCACTTCATAATTGCAAAATGAAAACTCACGTTGTAAAGCAAAATAAATCGACGGCTATCGTTGCAGTATTACTGGTCTGTCTTTCTGCAATCATACAGATGGTGTGTTTGAATAAAAGAGCGAAGTGACGACCGTGGATATTTCTCGAGTCATAAATATTTAAGCGTCTCAAACTCTCCCTCGCGTAAATGTATGGACGAAACATTGCGCAGCATGAAACTTTTGAAATCACCTCTGCGCGGATGGTAGACAGCCTCTGTCTGTTGATTGTATAAACAAAAGAGGTGTCAGACAAAATACAATACCTGGCATATTTTGCTACGACGAACGTTTATATGCAAACTACGCGAAATTGACGATTAAGTAAAACAGAAATAAAGTAACGGTGTATAAATGAAACAATTTATTGTGACGTCTCTAGCCAAAAAAAACTTTTTTATTTGTTGAATCTTGACATCTTGAAACAAACATGAATTATTCAAATTTTGAATTTTTACGACTCTTAAAACAACAAAATCTCACGATAAACACGCAACTTCAGTTAAAATTTATTAATTTCTTTTTTTTCTGTCGCCAAGTCTTCCAAGTTCTCTCGGCTCTCTTTCGAGTTTAATAATAAAGCTCCTCAGAGAAAAGATAAATCTTTTTTTTTTTTTTACTTTTTTATGATAATATCGACAATAAAGTAGCTCCCAATTTTAACTGCGTTATCACCGCTAAAGTTTCGCGTGCAACGGGGATGAAGAGGCAGACGGGGATGTAACAGGGTAACTTCGTCCTGGCTACGTCCTCGCTCGTGTATTGATCGGTCAGGTGTGTGCATACAGTTTGCTGCAGGATTTCCCGTTCGTAAAATCCCTTCTCCTTGAACGTCCCCGTCTCGTTTAAACCTTTAAAAGGCTCGCGGCGATTCCTGTCCCGTTTTCCTCGCGGAGAATTGATGTAATTTCACAACGTAACCTACACCAGCCGTGCCGACAGTTTGCTTTTTTCCTGAATACGTTTTGCGAGAGATAGCTCTTCCCGTCGCAAAAAATATAACAACAGCACAGTTTTTAAAATTAAATACACCGTACAGCTGCAGCATGCTGCATAAACAAAATGTGATATTTTTTAGTAGAATTGCGAAAATAAAACACACGTCAGTGCAAAAATGTCGAATTGTTCTGCTGTTTACAGCTGCAGTGTTCAAAGAATGCGCGATTTGTAACTTAGAAAAAAACAAAAATTAAAATATATAATTTTTATTATTTTGAATGTATTTTTTATATAAATATAAAATATCAGATATATCGTCGAGCTTTCTCTTAATTAACAGGAATTTAATAAAAACACATAACCACTAAAAATCCTTATATTATTCTGCCTACTTGTTAACACGGCGTAAAACACTGTCAGTAAATAACTGCAGCTGTCCTGTATTCTCTCTCACACACTTGTAGTCCGGAAATAACTCAGAGTGGCAGAAACGCGGAGCAAAAAATGAGGAACGTGCAAAAACAACAACAAACACGAAAGATTTCTACGGGTTTTCATCGTTCTCTTTGTTCTCGAGATGCTCTCTCACTTGGCTTTCTTCCTTTTCCGTGTCCTATAACCCGCTGATTCTGTTTGCGCTGCACTGTCCCTTGCGAAGGTTGATTGCAACGCCTGTCCTCTCGCCTGACGGCTCTATATTCCGCGCACGTTGACCATAATCGAATTAGCGCGTAATTAGTTTACATAAAATTACGCCAACCGACTATGCCCTTTTCCTCCCGCGTGCAACTTGCACCCACACCTTCCAACCTTCTGTGTGCTATCCCCTGTCTTCCAGATCGACCGGTCTAGGGACCGATTACACCTACCTATTGGGGGACCCAACCTGGCTATATTGCGGTTGACACGCCAACACGCTCGAAAGCCTATCGGCCAGCTTGCTACGCAATTTCATTATCGATGATTTAGTTGAACGTATCCCGCACGGGACGTTGCTCCGGAAGTGCCGGGATATGCCGGTGGTTTATGAGCTGTGTGATGCTCGCTCACGCGCGAGTGCCGAAATCAGAAATGTAATTGTCGCCCATCGCGCCTCGAGTTTCGTCTCAAAAATGTGAATATTTGATATGTTTCGGCAAAAAAAAAAAAAGATTTGACGGCTGTTTATTTATTTATTTTTTTCATTATGTTTTGTCATTTGTTTTATCTACGTCGTTTGTTTAACAATTATCGGTAACATTTGTATGCAAATAAAACACGTAATATGCTGCATACTTACACATTGGCTCGATTAATAATCTAACTGAAATCCTCATCCGAGCCTAATAAGTGAGCTTTTTATGTTGCGTAATCTGCGGTACTCTGTCCGAAAATACATGCAAGATGTCACGTGCGTATATTGTATATGACGCGCATGACGCAAGTGCATCTCTCTCGATGCGCATCTCATATTCATAGACTCAAACGCAGCGCAACATGTTTCATAGGTAATTCCTCCGGTACCCGATATCCTGTAAAATATGCATTGTGTTATCATTACCGCTCTACATGGCTCATCGTTCTCGCGCGGAAGCATCACGCGAACGATAATAACACGCTTCAACAATACATTATCTACAAATATGCTTCGACATGAGTAATTTGTCAATCGTGAGAGATCGGATCGTAAAAAACTCATTTGTGAGTATTTCGACGAAATGTTGTTAAATTATATCACTGTATCGCTGTATCACTCTTAAATGTGTATGCAATTTTCTCTCTGCCAGAGAAAGTTACTATAGCTTTGATTAAGTGAGAGTTTTATAGCTTTGATTAAGCATATTGTAGTTGAAAACATAAAAAAAGATATACTTATTCTATGTTCTATTATATTTTTTTTTCTATTTTCTTCTGTTAAAATCCAAAATGTATTGTACAAGAAATATCACAATTCTTTCTTGCAATTTTATGATAATATTATATTTTTTTATTTGCGTTTGTGATACTTAAAATACAAGATACAATGCAATAAAATACAAGATACAATACATAACGTTATGTAATTGGTTCCCACGTAATTAACAACGCGGGATTATTGTATCGGCAACGCGAAAGATATTTCGCGATACCACGCGATGAGTCTGCTATATAAGTGCAAGTAGTACTTTAATCTATATCGAGCCGCAATATCGACTCGACATGGTAACGTCATTATAAAGGTCACTGTCGTGACCCTCCTGAGGGGAAAAGATCGGTAGGTGGATGACTGAAAATCAGGAATTGCTGCACCTTTCGTCTCGCGTTCTCTTCTATTTATGAACATGATCATTAGCGTTTCGACTAATCGCATTCGAGTTACGTATATGTGAGAACAAAAAACGCACTAAAAATGTTTTAATTCTCTAATTAAAAAATAATTTAATTCCAACTTTCAATTCTGAATATTTATTGTAAATCATTGTCAGAAGGGAGAAAAGAGGACGTCATATGTCGGCCTCTTTTCTCCCTCCTGGGAAATGTACCATCACATTCGAACGACAGCATAGACGCGGAAGCTTAAAACAATGAAAGCTTTATAACAATGGCAAAGCTTTATGACAAATACTCAAACATACGCGGCGCGATGTGGTTTTATAAGCCATTAAACATGCAAAAGTAATCGATTAAATATATCATTTCAAAAATAAAATTTTTATTGCCGATAACCATCGGTATAATTTACGCACAAATTGTTAAATTTATAATGAGACGTGCAGATCGTGCAATTAAATTGCACGTAAGATGTGTTTTTTTGTTTGCAGCCATTAACATGTCAACCAAAAAATATACACAGTTTAATTAACTTAGGATGCGCATCTTTCATTCATTTGCAGGATATTTACTGCAATTTTCCAGTTTGTATAAATGGTATAAATAGCTTAGCTCAAATATGTAGTTTTTTTACCGTACATGTACGCCTGGTAGTCAACAGATTGTAAGATAGGTGTAGTCGTTGCAAGAAAACCGTTCCGAAGTTTGCTTGAAGAAGTGCAAGAGGGACAAGATTGTTCTTATTCTTCAGAAGTCCCTTGAAAAGAAACAACTGTACTTCCTCTTGTTATTGACGCATCTCAGACATGTAATAGAGTAACTTCAAATATATGTAAGCAGACGGTTTCTCTAAGACTTTCTACGTAGGTGCGTTGTTACGTCAAGTTTTGAAACGTAATCTCTTCAACTAAAGTGCGCATATTAAATTTGCACAATCTCTTCTTTTTTTTCAAAGAAAACTTACGAAAATCATCGTTATTTAAATATCATTGATTATATTTATTGGTTTGCTTTTTTAAATTTAAAATTGTCAACTTTAAAGCCGCGTTTGTTTCATTGTTGATATTATATATACAAGTTTCTCTCTCTCTCTCTCTCTCTCTTTTATAATTATAAACTACATTGTTGACTTCATCTTTGTATTCGTATCTTGTTCGCGAGAAACTGTTGAGCAATGATTAATTGCAAGTAGCATTTGCTGGGTACAAGAGGTCGAGCAAAAGCGACGTAATCTGACTTAAGGTTGCAGAATATCCGCATTTTTGTCCTCGCGGCTTAACCCCTTCCCAGGCGTCATCCTCGGTGGGATTAAAGATACCGAGAATGCGGAACCTCGGAGAGAGAGAGAGAGAGAGAGAGAGAGAGAGAGAGAGAGAGAGAGAGAGAGAGAGAGAAAGAGAGAGAAGTTGAGAGAAGTTTAATCCCTTGGCTGTAATTACGCCGTGTATTCCGGGGCTAAAAATATTTCGAAGCTCGAGAAAGAAGAAATGGATGGTCAGAACGTAAGGGACGGTCAATTAAGCGCAATTTTGTATCTTTGACTAGATTTCCCGTGTGATTTTCGCTCTCTCACCATTCAGCGTTGTGTGTCGATTACATTTTCGGCCTTGTGAGAGAAAATCGAATACGTACATTCAGACAAGCACATAAAATATCTGAATGGCTTACGCTCGTTTTAATTCATTGAATTCAACAACAACGTGCAAAATAAAAATGTGTGATATCTATAAATACGAATAGCGTAACATTATTACGGTAAAAATTACAATTACGGACTTTAAATATTTCTTTTGTTTGTAATATATTGTTTTATAGTTATACGACGTGTAATACAGTCAATATTTATTAAAGAATTAATAACGATCTATACATTTAGCGCTTTAATTTAGATTACAATCCGCCGCAAAAGAAATTGATTAGCTTTACATTATTATTCAATGTGGAATTGGAAAAAATATAATTGAAGTGTAATTATTCAATGCAAACTGGTGAGTTGTTGTCGATATTGTTGCAATATTACATTCGAATTTAGCATTCATCAAATGGCAAAGTTTTGTTGGGCTCATTAATAAAAACTAATTACTAGAGACAGAAGGATTTAATGTTCCACTGATGATAAAATTATATTCAATGCTGTGATAAATTATATTCAATGCTACACATGTTTCTTCATGTGCGGGCTATTGACACAATGAATTTTATGCAATAAAGAACGCAATGTCAATATTGACACCCTATTTTAAAATATATAACCCTGTGTCATTTTTATTTATTTTCGAATCGTAAAAAATAACTCAGTAGAAAGAATATTTGTTTCTTACTGAATATTGCAAAGTATAAACATTTTGTTTTATGTTATGTTATATGTGCTTTGAAACTCGCTTCCGGTTTTTACATTGTTTAAAGTGAAAGAATGAAATATTGTTCGGCGATTGTGGTTCAATCGAATTGATAATAGTCACACGAACTTTAAAAGCGGCCAAAGCACAGATGGAAGAAAAGCGTAGCCAATAACAAACAGATCAAGACAAAAACGACACTTAAAAAGAAACCAAAGACACGTCCGACGATAAATCGCGCGTGCGGAAAAAAAAAGAAACTTACAAATGCAAAGGAAAAAGAGGAAAGTGAATTGTTCCAGACAGGAAATCGATGTATTGGTATTTTCTTTCGCACTTCTATATTTATTCAGAGCTTTGTTTTTAGAGACGGGAAGAAACCTAGTGAAAGTCTGACAGACAAGTAACAGCAACTTGTATTTGAAATGTGCTACTGATAAAAACTACATGTGGTTATTATTATCAAAATATTGCATTTTATTATTGCGCTG
Organism: Pseudomyrmex cubaensis; assembly: GCA_014825685.1. Classification (NCBI taxonomy): domain Eukaryota; kingdom Metazoa; phylum Arthropoda; class Insecta; order Hymenoptera; family Formicidae; genus Pseudomyrmex; species Pseudomyrmex cubaensis. Next base: position 7,721 of record QVOA01011324.1, on the reverse strand, counting down.
TTTGTTTTAGAATTGTTCTAAATTTTAAAAAGTAACTCGAGTATGTACTATTAATATAATAAATAAGTACGACTCTCGAGTATTACTTTGTCTCGTATGTTAAGTTATAACAAGTTTGTTAAATTTTATTGATACGAAGACAAGATAATTAAAACTAAGTATCATTATTAAATTAGCTGTATATCAACATGGTGCCGATAGTCGTGGCACTATGGTTGTGGCACACTTATCTCTTCTGGAACACTGCAACCAAATTCTTTCGAGGGTCACTCGATTGAAAGAACATTTTGTATCGCCATTGTCTTTTTCCATTCATCACCGCTTTACTTATGCAATAAAGCTGATTATAAAACAAGATATTGCTCGTTCAAAAAAACGTCTCGTCCAAATGGATAAACAATAATTGAATTGAGTCGTGTCGATTAAAAGTGGCCAATCTGGAAAGTCAGCTTTAAGCAGGTTTTAGAAAATTTAAAAAAAGCTTATAGAAATTTTATAAATACGTTTATTGTTTTGAGAAAAAAATTATAAATCTTAAAGTTATTTTAAATTAAAAATCTATATTACAATAATTTAATTTGGAAAAACTTATGTAAAAAAATGTGTGCAAGATTCTTTTATAAATAAATGTTAAAAATATTGCGAAGAGAAGACACACATGCGCGAATGTTAAAATGTTTTATTTCATTATATAGACGCAATATGGAGGACCGATCTGGACTGGATGGTTATACATCGCGATCGTCTCGTGCTGCTGAGTTTCATGAACCCGATCGGCAACTTGAGTACCTTGACCGGTCCGATAACTCCTCAGCCTTTTATAACTATGAATCCAGAAGAAGGCGCTAACGAGAATTTTGATGAGTTCACTACTCCGACACCTAGTATAACTAGTATAACGCACATGGCACTTCCTGATGTTGTCGAGACTCGTAACGAACCGAACACCGTGTTCTCGACCGTTCTCTATCCAGTCGTCACTAATTCATCTTTGTTCCGAATTATATCGAGCACTATTTCCGCCAAGACTGCTGCGACAAGTACCGAGGCGACTTCAACGACTTTGAAAATGACGGCATTACCGAAGAACAGTACTGCGAGACGTCCAACCACGAGACCTATCATCCGGCTCGGCAGTTCGAAAGGCAGATCAAAGACGAAAAATTACACAAGGATATTCACAACAGTTAAACCTTCCAGAACCAACGAAGGAAACATGACGGTTCAGAGCATGCCGTTGACAATGAATAGCCTGGCAGATCTGGATCATCCCGAGAACTTGAATCTGGAACTTCAAGCGAGTAGGAAATTTATATTTTAACTATTTATATTTTAACTTCTATATTTAGAAAAGAATTATCATCTGTTATTTTGAAAATATTAAAAAAATTGTTTTTCAATGCAAAACATTTTTTCAATGCAGAAATAAGATTAATATAAACACATGAATCGCGAAAGTAATAAAAATATTTGTTTATTTAGTAGCTGAAAGAAATATTTAATGTTCTCATAGAATTGAGTTATAAATCACGAAGCCATTTGGTACATTTGCAAAAATCTGACGCATTTTTTGTTATATTTTATATTTAATTAGCGCTCTTGGATACGACTCGATAAAATAAATACCGTGAAAATATCCGCTCGCTGAAAACGAGATTATTTACACGTTACGCACTCCGTTTTCCAGCCGAATCATACGGCCCGATTACTCTGGAATATCTGAATTACGCCGTTGCGCTAGTAGTCTACTCAGTAAGATATCCCGCGGTCTTCTGGTCATGCAACAAAGCGCTGGGTACAATTTTCAGTCTGCAGCTGGTCGTAAATTCAGCGCAAAGTCTACTGGCTTACGCCGGAATGTCCGTCCTTTACAAGGTAAGCAATGCAAAATATTCGATACTAGTTAAAACTCGCGAGAAACTTTGATAACGTCTCAGTTGCCGGTTTCTATCATTTTTGTGGATACTAGGAGAAACTCAATAAAACTTAATAAAACGCCAAGAATCTGGAAAATGTCAGAAACCTTAAAGATTGCACTGTGGAATATTTGTACTTTACACAAAAATTACAAGAATTAATTAATAATTAAGAGAAAAATTCACTGTTTTAGAATAATGAGATAAAAAGATTTATATTTTTTATAAGTAGATTTTACATTACTTAAAGAGATAGCCTCTTAATGCTAGATTACTTTCACAAAATCTATTAGATTTGTAACATTTGTTTTAATTCTTTTTTTTTTTTTTTCGTGTTTCTCTCCTTTCTCAGGTTCAAGTAGTAGGTGCCTTAAAAGGCCTGCCGTTCCTTCGGCATCGCACCGTAGCAACGACCAGTACAATCTCGACAATATTCGGAGACTCTTACTTTCTGCTGAATCCCCCTGTAACTCTCGTGCTCTTCGCCCTCTCGTCCTTTCTCATACTCTGCTCCAGCATGGTCATGTATTTCTACGCTCACGGCAGGTAAATATTTAGCGTGTTACAGTTTTAAGAGAACTTACTTAGCCCGTATTTCATCGATTAAACTCCCAGCAGAGATTACTTGCCGGATATTTATTTTTTCGCAAAAAAAATTATCTAGTTCATCCAGCTCTTATCTGATAAGGATAAATAAATTGCTTGCCTTTCTAGGTAAAATATATGTGGATGATCGAAAATCTTATGTTTATTATATTCTTATCAAGTTAATTGTTTCGTGAAATATTTTTACTCTGTTTTGAAGGTGCAAAAACATTATAAGTACATTTAGATTCATTTGCATATACATATAAGGCTCTTTTTTTCATCTCCGATGTCACGCTCCGGTCTTTAAGCATAAAAACATTTTTATCGAAGAATTCAACGACTCTCTCTCTCTCTCTCTCCCCCCCCATAATTTTTTACTTTTCATTTTATTATCCGGCTTTTATTTGACTTGCTAATTTGAGACAGCACTCTTGTACGCATAAGACAGACAGCGTGTCTCCTCTTCGCTGCCCCTCCTTTCTCCGATACTATTATTATTCAGTATAAAACTCAATGGTTTCCTTAAAACGTTCCAATTCTCTTTTCTCGACATTCCGTAACGCGTAACAAAGGATAGCAATTAACAACTCCGCCAGTATCGCGACGTATCTCTTACTTGCTTTTCTATTCTTTTCTCTTTAAAAAGAAGCACAATTTTAATTTAATTTAAAACCTAAAAGAATATTTTTTTCTTTTATAACAGACGCGCGCGACAAAATGAAAAAATAAGTTGAAAAATTTTACATATACAAAAGTACATATATATAAGTAACGAAACATTGACTTTTTTCATTAAAATCGAATAATTCTTTCGTAATGTGAGAAATGTAACGTTCGCGAAATATCAACTAACATTCTTCGGGTTATTTATGTCGGCACGTAATAATAATGCAAAATTATAGATAGAAGAAGAGAGGATGCTCATTTTCTAGTTTGAACAAAGCACTAGAAGCGTGATATAATAATTTGTTCGTTATCTTTTACGAGGCCCAAAATATAGATGTAAATACAGATGATATTACGAATGTCTGATTGTGCGACGTGCAACAATATGCAGGTTCACGGCGTTCCTGAATCAAGAACGCGAACGTCGCGTGATTCTGTTGAGGGAAGGTCGCGGAGGTAACAGTTGGGTCTACCTACCGCACTGCGCTGCTTTAGTCGTGTTTCTGGCGATCGCGATCTGCTGCGTTCCGTTGCTCTACGATTACACCGTAGTGTACCGCGGCAGCTTGGACGGCGTCATCCTCGCCTGCATCATTGGCACGGTGCTCCACCTTCTTTTCTGGCTGCTACTTTGGATATTTCTCACCATCAAGCAACGTTGGACGTTCAAGCTTCGCGTGACCATCGGCCGCGCCACCGTGAGATCCGCCAGGTCAGTTAAACTCGTGACCGACGTCGATTTGCTGTCGGCCAGGGACGACGATGACGGCACCAGCGCACCTTTGCTCGTCGTCGGTAACGGCCGAACTTATACTATCGCCGATACATCGCCAAAGAGAGCTATCATGAGTGTCATACAAAAAGCTGCCATGGAAAGAAAGGCTCGATCGCAAGGTAAGAGAAGACACTGACTGAAATGCGTGACCTGGAAAGCGATTTATCTTTTTCTACGTTTTGGTGTAGGCGGAAACGTCGATGGAGTCGACAGCGAATCGACGGCTGACGGTGACGAACAGATCTACTGGCTTAGACCGAAATTACGCCCCTCGCCCACGCAATCCCCGAGCGATAACGCCGCTGCACCGACGTCCGACAAGGGGTGGCTGAACAAGAAACTCAAGCATAAGGTCACCTTTAACGACCTGCCTAGTACGTCAGGCTCGCGGTAACTACCCTCCTCCCTCCTCTTGGTGTCTTTGTGTATCTGTTTCTGCGCTTTCACCACCGTACCCGCATTGCACTTGTAATACAAGCGGCGCTTTATCCATATTTCTTGCTGCCTTTTGTTTGGCGTGCTCGTTACTATAACTTTCTAGTATTTATTCCTTCTTTTTGTATTTTGAAGAAATATCTATTGAATAAATCAACATATTTAAACAATTAATAATTATATTGGAAAATCTTGTTTAAAGCACTATCTATATCAAAGTTATTCTGTTTTACTTTTTGTGGCTTGTATTTTTTCTAGCTATTATACTTTGCCTCTTATAGTATTTTTTTATCACTATGTATTTTAGCGAGATTTTATAGCTTCTGTGTGAATTCCTATTTATCTCTGTACATGTATATTTCATGTTCTCAAAGGGTATACTTTATCCACTTCAATTATCCTATCACCAATTTTCCGTCTTTCTTTGAACTTCTGCAATTATTATATGCACGGAACCTCTCTTTAGAACGCCTTTTAAGGGCGATGTTTTATTTCTAGTAATAAGGGAAAAACCAGACGAGGCGTCGCTGACGGCGGGCCTGACGATGACGGAGATTACGCCACATTACGCGAATTACCACTAATTACTTCATTGGATCCAGCCGATGACTCTACCTCTGAGGAAAATAAGGTAAACTATATACTCGTGTATATTCTATATTATTTTCTTTCTTGATTTATATAAAACAATTTCTTGAACTAACTCTTTGTTTTTTATAATTCTTTATTTATTTTTTTATAATTTAATTTTAATTAGCAGCAATATTACCTGCCACTTTTAATTTTGAGATTTTTTTTTTACACTTAACAGTGGCAAAGATGGCCGATAATTCGTAGGGACGGTATACCTAAATTCAGAAATGTAAGATACAAAATTATGTTTTCTGTTTTCCCTTGCCTTGACGTTTGCGCATCAATTAACTTCGTGTGGTAGTAACACTTGTGTTTACTAACGGCGGCGCCTTTTGACACAGTTGCTCGAGTGCGTGAACGACGATCAAGTGACTTACTACGCGAGTGCGAATCGCGATCTACAACCGTCAGAGGGTGATCCCTCACCGCTCTTGACGCCCGATCCTTTACCCGATCCCACGGAAGAACCACTTCCGCTGCCACCTCCAACTCCAACCTCCGTACCCGCCACTGACATAGTCACGGCGCCATTAACTACAAATGTCCAGGTACTAACACACCCTTATCGCGAATTAACCGCATCGTCTAGATAACAAATGTGAGATTGTCATTGCACTGAATATTTTTCATCGATTATTTCTCTATAAAGTTGCGATAATAAAATTTTGTTTAGATCCATTTTTCAAATCATCTTAATTTTATTCGATTCTTATACGAAGTTGTGCATCGACAATCTCACGAGCTTTTTGCGATGTTCAAGACTTTGCATGCAATTCCATATTATCTCTGTATGATGATCACTATAAAAAATTTAAAAAAAGAATATTAAAACATTATCGAAAATAATTTAATAATGTATGTTTTAAGAATTGGTACATGCTATGTAAATATTTCTGCATGCATAATCTTGCAGAACCAATATTTGAATAAAACGTTTTCAGATGAACGGTGGACAAACGCCGCGATGCTTACGTCGAGCAGATTCGGGGATGCCGCATGACGAGCTAACGCCTCGTTCGGACTCGTCGAACTCACCGCCTCTGGATGTAGTGGGTAGCAACGGCGGCGCTGGGTCGGTGATCGGGCACAGCAACACCAGCAGCAATAGCGAGACATCAAGCGGCGTGCATAGTAACGCCAGTAACGCCAGCAACGCCAGTCACAGCAGCTGCCAACGTAGGGCGACTAGCGTGGACGATCTGACTGGTGAACCGCGTGAAGAACCGCGCGAGCAATGGCGCAGTTGCTCCCTACAGCGGGGCACGCTACCGCCCACGGCAAACACGACCTTCTCGCCGCCCAACAGTCGTCCGAGCACCAGCCAGTCGTTTTCCTCGCCTCAGTACGTAAACCACGTGCCGCCGTATAGCAACACCGGAAGTGAGATCGGCGCCGGTTGTCCTGCGGTCATTCTGGAGAATCCGAACGAAGCGACGGTAGTGATTCGTCGCAAACTCTCGAGAACAAAACTCACGGATCCGCTGAATCCGAACGAAGAGCCGTTTGGCCGATCCACTAACATGAGAATGACCTCCTTTACGGAGAGCAATGATATTCGCATACAAGCGTCTTCGGCTACCTTGCCGCATTACCCCACGCAGCCTATTGTCACTTATCCACACTGCTCGACGATGCCGCTGCCGCACGCGTCGCACAGCGTGGCCGTGGCGAACATGAGTGGCGGTTCTGCGGGCAGCTGCGGGTCCGTACCACGACATACGTTTGTGCCACCGCAAGTTCACTCAACTATGCCGGCGCACACAACGCTACCGTCGCATCACAACGGCGTGAGACTGCTCCACGGCGCCGGTGGCCCCAGCAATCCTTTCGTCAAGAGGTTTCCTCCGGTGCAGTTACATACCCAGCCGTGGACCTTGCCGGGCCATCACACTTTTCCGCAGGCGCCGTCGAGCAACAACAAACTCACGACCACTGCGCAGATCAGGCAGAGCGATCGGGACTCGGCAAACTTCTCCATGGCCAGCAGCGGGGACTCCGACACGTGTTTGCCTCACTAAAATGTAAAAGCTGCTGTAAGACATCAGATGGTACGTGTGCGAAAGCACGTTCACGAATCGTGTGTGTCCGTGTGTTAGGTGATATGACGTAATGATGTTTAGCCGTTTTAAGCGACGCCGGAGAAGATTGCAGTTTCCAAGCACGCGATCGTGATTTCCTTCATTTCTTCAGAGCGGATGGGAGTAACAGAAGAAGCTTTTTTTGCGCGAACTCGAGACGAGCTGTGGATAGTTGGCTTTTAAATCGATAAATCTTTAGAATCAAGAAGTACAGCACATATCAATGTGCCGCATATTCAAGTGTGAGAATCGTCATAGAAAGCTTTCACATATTTTACATATATCTCTTGCTCATATATGCCGATATATTTAAAAGAAAAAATGAGAAAAATGGAAAAAATAAGATAAAATAACATATCACATTGTTCTGACGTTTGTTGGCGTATAAACATGGCATTCCCTATAATAACACGTGCTATTTCTATTTTTTTACAATGATTCCGATTTGACCCAATTGTGTCGATCGGATTAGCTCATCTGATTACTTATATAAACGTGTGCATGATCTCAATATAGTTTAAAAGTCGCGTTAACACGCAAACCTTCCATTTACTTGAATAAGTGTGACTAGGAAAGCGTTGATGCGAACACATGACAAGAGCAAGGGAAGTATATACATTTATATCTCAC
>QVOA01011323.1:0-122196 GCA_014825685.1 Pseudomyrmex cubaensis | reverse complement strand
GTATACGGTAGCGTCAAGACAGTGACACTCATTCGGCGGATACTTTTATTTATGTACTTGGCGTCGAGACGCTACCGCGTCTCTTGATTCGTAATTCTTCGTGGAATGTTTCATTAAAATATACATCTGTATATTACCACGAGCTATATACAATAATTTATCGAGCACAGATCCGAAGAAAACTCCTTGGTTTGAAAAATCGAGGAGCATCGCGATTTTATATCTCGTGATTGAAATGTGATCTACAGACGAGTTAAAAAAACAAAAAAACAAAAAGAGTTCCGTCAGAGAGGAACATTGAGAGAAGCAACGAAGGAACGATCGGCATTCGTGTCTCGCACGAACAAATCAAGCGACAGACGGTTTCCTCTGTGACATCCGGATTCCCTTGATGGGTATCGATCGAATTCTCTGAAATTCTTGGTCAACAGAGCATCTTTCCTTTGATTCATCAAATCCTCGAGTTGGCAGAAGCTTATCGTGATTCGTCTTTGAAGGATAACGTTGTCAAGAACCGACGAGCGTTTTCACGAACACGAGTCACGAGCATGGCCAATTATCGCGAAGCTAATGAAGCCCTTTTTCCTCGAGAAAAGAGGGTGGCTCGAGAAAGAAGAATCGACGGCTACTTTGCCGATCTTCTTCTTGTCTCTCGACTCCATCCATCACAGCGTTTTACTCCTTACCTCGCCTCTAGTTTCTTCTTCCCTCCTCTATCAGTTCAAGCCTGTCATTTTTTTATGTCAAATTTTCCGTGCTTCATATTTCTCAGATGCAAAATTACTAATCTTTTCTTTGATGTCTTCAGTATTATTTTCTTGTAAATATTAATTTTAGATTATGTGAAAATTTGTAAATACTAAGTAAGTATATTAAAATTAAAAAGAGAACCTCGTTTGTAAACTTTTTCCAACAAAATAAGACTTCTCGATTTTTCAAAAAGGGTCGATTTTTCAAAAGTGTCACAACTTTCATCTTTTCTATTAGCCTCAAGAAGAAATCGCACGATCATCACAAGTTGGCCAGAAAGCAAATATCCGTTCAATTTTTCCGCACAATTATTTGTTTGTGTGTATTTCGAATTTTACGGAATGGCGCGACGTGATGACGCGAAAAAGGGAATAAATTGCGTCTGAGCGACGTGACTCGTTTGTGACTTCCCTTCGATCTTCGTCCATTTAATAAAGACAGCGAGCCGGGGCGACATGGAGCGGATCGAAAAACAATAGTCGACCTTTCAGCGGCATTCTCGGCACGCGATGCCCGTGAAATTGTGGCGACAAATTGAGCCTTTCCGGGAGCGAACGACTCTTCTGCGACGTTGCGTTTCTCATTCGCCTTCCATCGCGATTCGCGTCGACTGCCTGAAAAGACACCGATCTCTCGCTGCCTTTTCGCGGGCTTCTTTTAACCACTTCTTTCGTCTTTCTTTTCGTCCTCGTCTTCATGTCGCTGTCGGTGCTTTCCGCTGTCGCGATTGATGTCGCCCAGGGCTTACATCGTTTGACTTGAAAGCTCGATTTTTAAACGGTTCGACGTGAGAGGCGGCATGTAAAGATCGTTGAAGTTCTATCTAGTAAGAAATTCAAGAAAATTTTTGACCTGTCTTATATCGATATTGTATTACGCGCTGTCTGTTACACAGTCATAAAACAGTGATAAGAATCATATAAATCGCGTTAATACATAGATGTCAATTTTTTTACATTTATTTGCTCGTCATAAGATTCTTTTTTCGCCATTTAATATATATAAAAGAAAACGTTAATTAACTTTCAGAGAGAGAATTGTTTTTTGTAAAAGAAATATATTTTTTGCCAAATTGATTCAAAGACATCTTGACGCTCGGCGCTTCAGAATAAGAGAAATATCGCTCTTTTGAGTCAATGATGCTCACATTTCTTCTCCAACATCGTCTTCGGAGTCGAGTTTTCAACTCGAATTCCTTAATTGCACAAGGAATGAACAGCTCTTGTTCACTTTGACGATTCTCTTAACTGCTCGCTTTCACTCCCTTCATTTGTGTTATCGCTCGCATGACGATCGCGAGCTGGAGTAGCACTATCATCCGTATAAAAGCAGGAAGCAATTCGTTACGCGAGCGTCGCGTCGTGCCGTTTGCCAATGTTAACGGCCAAAAAGTCGTCTTTGTTACCGGCCACCTTTTTCGCGGTGGTAGTATTACACATCCTTTTATCTCGAGGTCGCTTGCCGTTCCTCTTTATCTTTCTCTCTATCTTCCGCTTCATTTCATTGCCATCTAGGAAGGCAATAAAAGACATGAAAGTTTTATCTTTTCATTTGCTCCTCTCTCCTTCCGTCTTCTTTCCTCCGTTTGGAGTTTTCTTTTCCGAGGCTCGTCGCCAGATCGTTTGATAACCAAACACAGACGCTCGACATGGTAAGTACCACGAGCGGTGCTCTCTTGTTAAAACCGCTTAAATAATTCGTCGGATCGATAAATCAGTTATTTACATCCGGTCCCGTTCGTTAAGTCGTCGTTAAGTAGCGGCTTGAACGGGCCGCGCTGTTCATTTCGCGATAGAGACGAGTGCCACAGCGTTCGCAATCCACTCTCGTTACGTCGATTGAACGACTTACGACGATTGTGCCGCCAAACGGAGTTAACGAATGATTCATTTGCATCGAAAGCCAGCGCGACGCGCGTTTGTCTACCGTCGGCACATCCGGGACAATAACACGCGGTGCTTTCCGTTCTTTCTCGAGTATTCGAATTGACAACTGTTCTCAGACACGCTTTAATTGATGGTGAAAGTTTGTTATCGCGCACGATAATCCCAAGTTGCTCAACATTAACGAGTCGTAATGAATAATTAACATATAGAACAGTCAATTACGTATTTGTCTTTTCGTAGGACTCGGCTGAGAGAGAGAGAGAGAGAATCTTTTGAATTTAATTCATTTTGCTCGAAGTACTTCACCGGCCGCAGTCATTTTCAGGAAAGTCGCTTACCGTCCCGTAAGGTCTTCTGCTTAATTCCTTTTTCCCGTCGCGAAGCCTGAATTTAATTAAAGGCATTATTTTTTACTATGACTTCCCGCGCGACTCTTCTTCGTTGAGTACTCATTACTCTGAAAATGATAATAAGTCTAACAAGACTAAAAATACGCCATAGACGAAGCCGTAGACAAAATCATCGCCAAAAGTGGAAATAAAATATCGTTACCGATTTTCGTTGTGGTTTTCGTGCCGCGTATATATTTCGAAAATTTCGCGAAACAATTGTGCACCGTTCTCTGCGCCACGTAACTCGCGACTAACGATATATCGAACGTCACCTCCGATCTCGACGTTCGCCCAAGTTTCGACGGTATATGTCCGGACCGCCTTTCTCGGCGCCGGTAAAGCAATATAGCGTTTTCGCCGTGAATCAATTTCGCGGCCGTCACGTACTCGGTCAAGTCGTTTCTCATTGACGCTAACGGAAAGTAAGAGAAAAAGGAATCTGCGAAAGGAGCCGGCGAGAAGTGGGTGGCGAAACGAGTGGGCAGTTCGTAAATAGTTTTCGTTTGTCGCAAACGTGCGTGGAAAGTTAAATCGCGCACATGCAGCATAACGAATTTACGCTACCCGAGGCGCGCGTGGAAGTTCCTTAACCATTACCGAGTGGCCCGGCTGGCCGGGACATTAGGCAGCTAATTAGCGTTCACTAATTAGTTTGCGCACGGACGCGCAAACTAATGTCCCTTCGGCCGCGGGCACTATCGCGCGGCGACAAAACAAACCACCGTTGAAACAAAAAAGTGCATTATCGTATCATCGCGCGTGTGCACGCAAATATGTTGCGGTGCGGAGAAGTGTATAAGCACGTGGTCGTGTGTGTTGACGACCTAACGCCAGAGCCATTGCGCTGCGCGATGTAACTGTTCGACGTTGTTCGATATGTTTTACGACGAGAACTATGCTGAACTTATTAAGGATAACGAATGTACAGCGGCCGAATTAATTAAGGACGGCGTACTTTGTTACGCGGAGAATTTCGGATGTTCGCGCGGAGCGCGCGCGCTCGTTCGCGATGAAAAATGAAGCGCATTAAACTCGTTATCGTCGTAATTCCGGCAAGTGGTATTAATAACTGCAACGCGCGGTAATAATTGGGTATATTTCTTTACTAAGTTCACCGCCGTTATATACGTACGAGAGCTCGCGCTCTCCGAGAGTTTGCGCTCTCTCGGAGAGAGACCGCGTCGCCGCGTTCGTTGCATTTATCGTCGAGGTGAGTGCTGGAAATTGCGGCCGACGCGGGCGAGTGAGTGTGGCGAGGTGTTTCTTTGAAAATTTAAAGAGGTGCCCGCGAATCCATTAAACGCAAATTTATCTACCATGTCCATTAAGAGGCGTGCGCGATTACCAAGATTATCACGAAGCGCGCTGTAGCGTGAAACTCTCGGCACGCGGAAAAGCAAACGTAACGCGGTCGAATTAATTGCGCGTTCGTACTTTCGACGACGTAAAAAAAAAAAAAAAAAAAAAAAAAAAAACAGAAAGACATTTGTTACGCGGAGAGAGCTGTAATAACTCCTCATGGAGTTTGTTATTCGCGTAAGTAATAAACTCGGGAAGTTTAACCGACTTAAATGACGCTCGTACATAACCGTGCGCCGAATATTCAATTCGATAAGCGGAGAGCTCGGTTTAGTTTATGTACGTTCTCCGGAACTTTGTTCCGCTGGCCGAATTAATGCCGTCCACGCCGAGGTCCGGCAATGCAAATATGGTCAGTGCTTCGCGGATGACGTAGTGTATTCAATTTGTCAGAGTTTTGGGACACTTCGCTTAGACCGACCGCGCGGTGGGTCAAACTACTGCTAGAAATCCTCGGCGCACACACATCGGCCCGCGTTGTGAAACCTTGTGCAAATCATATATATACGACGGGATTAGGAAGTGAAATACATGAGTGGGTGGATTCCTAGGGAAAACTGAATCAAGATAATCCGACGGAGATCTATATTCGAACGCGCGCGCTACGCGAGTTGCGAGAACGATCGCGAACGGATATCAGAGAATCGACTGTTCGCGTCCCGGCGGACGTGCCGTGTAAATTCCCAACGGACGACGATCGTGAAATTTCATAGATAACGCCGAGCAACGGCTGAGCGCGAAAATATACTTCGCGACGGCGAGCGATCGATCGGCGTCGTCGCTTTTCAATTACCACTCTCATACTCCCCTCTCTTTCCTTTTTTCGTCGAACTGCGTGCGTTAATTAAAAGTAACGGAACTCATTTTCTTCGTGTGGTAACCTCAAGAAACAAAAGCGGGAATTGCACCTGTTCCTCTTGGCGGCGAAACAATCTCGTCAGTCGCTCCGCACGTCGTCGTCGTCGACGTTAATTTGTTTGTTTGTTTCTCCGCGCCTCCGAGTCTGATAAGAGATGTAAATTCCGCTCCGGAATTATTGTCTTCGTACGCGGTTTAGCGCGATGAGATGTGCGCCTATTTACCGCCATTAATCTCAATTTTGCCGTTTCCAGGACGAGCGCGTTGAGCGATATTGACGTAACGTAATTTTTGTCACGACAATATAAAGTCGTGTTCATTGAATTTTCGCGGTTTACGTCGCGGTATCGAGTTTTCGCGCTTTAATCCCCAAACACTGTGATGGTCCGCGCGCGCGAACGCTCTCGACGGCGCGCGATTGAAAAGCGCTTTAACGTTTTGCCGACGGGAGTTGCCACGAGTCCGTGATACTTTCTCATAAATATTAATAAGGGACTTGACAGGTTGCCAGGCGTGAATTTTACGATAAAATACGCGCATAGTTAAATACGCGTCACACACGCTGCGGAAAGGGACATTATGATGCAAAAATAGGTTTGTTTTGTGTTTATATCGATCATATTGGCGCGTCAAAGCGCGATAAGCGCTTCAATAAATATTTTTGCATCGGCGTGCGAATAGGCATTTGTCGCGCTGAGGCGCGTTTAAAGCGCGGTGATTAACGCGCAATGAAAAATATACATCTCCGCGCTGCGTAACGTTGTAAAATATTCACCGGTAGTTTCACGGGGTTAAAAGAATCGTTATGAACCACGGGGTCGCGTATCGCGCGCATCGAACACGATGTTGGACGGCCGTATTTTGCTCGCGCAAAAATAGCACGGTGCACTTAAGCAACGGGCCGTAATTACAATGCCACGCCATGGTATAAGAGCCGAGGTCCAAGTATTGTTATCACGATGATCCGGGTCGGCACTGTACTTTGTAATTACACGCCGCGCAAACGCTACACGAGCGCTCTCGGCCAGGCCAGCCGCGATCCGACCTGTAGTCATTCAAATTAAAGGTTTCGCATTTTTAACGGACGGCCGTCTCGTTAATTCGTCACAACGCGCGCCGCATATTACTAAATAAACCGCCAAAATCGCGCGCGTTCTTCCCACCAAATCGGACAACGTGTTGCGAAATAAGAGAGGTGATGCGGTGATCGGGGAAGAATCAACCGCGATTTAATTGCTTCGCTCATCGACGCTCGCTACCACTCTGAATATTACTCTTTTTTCCCGATCGGCAAGTTCGAAACTAATTAAAAGTCGTCTAGCAATCCCGTAGCCGGTAATTTTTCGCTCCGCGCTTTTTCTCACCCTTGCTGCTGCGACACAGCCGCCAATATCATAGTCCGACTTATCTCTCCGAGTCAGTTTTATTAACTCGAATTTCGTCTTTGTCGCGCAACTGCAGATTCGATTATTGAGCTGATTCGCACGTTCTCGCAATGCTCATTTCCGAGAAGTTACAATCGAGTTACTGGCAATGTCAACTGTTGACGATAGAAAGGTAAATATCGAGGTGATGTCTCTAATCGTTACGTACAGCGACGGAATATAATTTTCACGAAACATCGCTTAGATTAATCTCGTTTCCGCCGTTTCCGCTCGTCGCGAACGATACATATTCAGACGCGAATGCTACGAGACTGTTGGCGGGAACACAGAAGCGCGGCATTAAAATGGATAATCTATCACGAAACGATAGATAGGATGATCGATGCGCTTATACGAAGAAGCAAGATTTCCAAAACTGCAAACACGAAAATAACTCGTCTATTCTCAAGCGGCGATTGGTTGTAACTCTTCCTGTGAGTTATGGCGGAGATAGCGCGAAAAAGCATGAGCTTATTATTCGTTCGAAAATAACCGAAATGTCTTCGTTGGTCAATGGTTTTCATATTTTCTCTTCGGAAATGTCGGAGATTCCACATTTTGTACTTTCGCGAAGTCACGCGATCGTAACGATAAAAGCTTACGACGATCGAGAAGAATCGAGAATATCTGTTATCGTTATGCCGACGTTACGGCGGTGCAATTTCTGGAACATTGTTTAATCCGGTCTTCGATAATTCCTCCGTTATCGTCCATACATTCTGCACTCGACTAATCCGATGCGTATGCGAACCTTAGATACTAAAAATTGGCTCAACTTGGAATTTTCACAGAGTACGGCAAGTACGAAGAGAGGTAACAACTTAAAAAATATTTCAACTGTTAAATTTATTTTTGAAAAAAATTGTATTGCCACGGACAAGGTATGTTACCTTTCTAATGCCTTAGTTTTCACCGTAATGTTATCACATAACGAGATATTGCACTCGTCGATGTGAATTTCAGACGTGCCTTCGTCTCATGATAAAACAGGCGATCGAATGCATATAAGCCGTAAATCGTACGTGTGAAGGAAAATTCATCCCCGCGTAATAACGGCGTTGAACTATTTCGAATATCCCGAGGAAGGGAATATATCACCGGCCGAAAACTATTTTGCAACGTGTGTGTAGCTGCAGCGATAATACCGACGACACTTTTATCGTGCCAACGGCCACATAATCTTTACATTGACACATCGATATTTCCGCTATGGTGTTTTTTTTTTTTTTTTTTTTTTTTTTTATTAAATGTGTAATGAAAACATTTGCATCTCTAAAACTGATTTTGACGATGAATCAAAAACACTCAATTAATATCGTAAGATAATTCTACCGAACTAACCGTTTTACTTTTAAAATGTTTTTAAACTTTCACTTCTCGATTGAATACGACGACGACAACAGTCACGACCCTCGACTTGGGCTTTTGTTTGGCACAACTTTCCACTGACGACGACCACACTGTGAGACAGGTAATCAAATAACGACACTTTCGTGATTATAAATTTAACAATCTTTATTACACATTTCTCACTGATCTTCGTTTTACACTAAGACACACGGAGTGCTGCGCTTTGACCGGCTTATACCATCGGACCGACACGACGACGAATTACTCGGCTTAATCGGCTCGAAACGACGCGACTCTTCAGCGTCCGTACAGATCGCTGCTCCGAACAAGAATCGTTCGGTGGATTCCCGGGCGGAAAATCCACTGTATCTGGAAACTTCTCGAATGCTCCGGAATATTCATCAACGCCATGTGACTTTTGGAGCACCATGTGGCTTTGGCGTTATTAAAACGATCCGCAAGCGCGCCGATCGCTACTCTCTGTCATGTGGCGCTGCCGTGCAGCCAATATCTTACAATATTTAACGAAAAGGCATTTAAATGATTATTTTAAAACAACAGAAGTTTCTTTTATTTGGAAAGAAATCTCAAAAAACGTGCTTAGCTCGGAGAACTTAGCCGTTAAATCTCCTTATATACAGCCGGTAAGATTAATTCGGCATCCGGCAACGATCAGAACGCTTAACCATCACGTCGGTTATCGTTAAGCGTATAACGGCGAAGCAATTCCTAGATGGAAGCATTGCTTAATCCGGTTCCGATAATCCTCTCATCGTCACCTGTACATTCGTACCGGCGGTGGATAGACGTTTCCTAGAAAATAGAACGGGATTAACGGTCGGACGGAGGCGGAATAAAGTTTCGTTAGCTCAATATAGCGGCGGAATGATTTCCGATCCTGGCCGTTGGCCAAGGCACCTTCCGGTCGGTTTAGCTGAAATAAAGGATGTCATATTGAGAATTTGAGAAAAGTAACGCTCGGTCGGTCGTGCCGGACACTATTGTAAGCTTGCGGCGTGGATCGTCCGGGCCTCCGCTATTTCGTGGGGAAACGCTATTTTGCGGGATTATCGTGGACGATAAAATCGGTACGTCCGTCGTCGCGGTCGGGAAATAACGCTTCCCGGGGTTTGTTAGCCGATCGCGGTTTCGAAATAACCGCGAGCTTTTATCGAGCGTTCTCGTTGGGATTGTTTTCGCGGTTGAAGGGGACGACGTACCGCGAAACGTATCGCGCCCGATCAGTTCCATTGCTCGTTTCGGTCTCGCTCGAGTAAATTGCCGATAAAGACGTCCGTAAAAGGACGCTACACCGCACCGATCGTTCAAATGTGATCCTTGAAGCCGCGTGTCTCCGCGCTCAGTGAAAATATATACCCGATACACATAGAGTTTTCTTTGGAAAATTGAGTTGTACCAGATATACAGTGGTCAGATATTGTGTGTGTTAAACATTATCTTTGTTTAACCAAACTTTATATGACGATAAATAAATCAATAATATGTACAATGAAAAACTCCAAGATATAAGAATATCTCAGAAATTTTTTTTCGTGAGTTTTGAAATGAACAAAATATTTGTTGCGTCAAGGTTATTTTTACAGTTTTTTTATAGATCTCGAAACGAATAGATATGCATCTTGCGAAGAATTGCAATGATCTCATGAAATTGCTCTATTTTTGCCCGCGAGATAACATGATCGTTCTCGAGCCGAATTGGCAGCTACGAAAGTAATTAGAATTCCTAATGGTCGCAAGTGCGCTTAAGTAAGTGCCAGTAACAACGCATTATTAGGGTATAGATACTCGAGAAGCTTTTCTCCGTTGGGGCTGAAACTTGGGGAGGAGGTATTCCAGCTAAGAATCTCGCCATTACCATCGCCTTTTGTGTAAATGGCTCTTGTTCGGTAGTTCAGCCGTAGTTCCCTTACGGGCGTGGCGGAATTGCTTGCCACGGAGAGTATCGTAATGCAGGTGGGCATCCTGGTTCATGCTCGAGAACGCATTCTGATCGCGTTAGTATCCAACGGCCAAGGCAGGAAGCGCCCGGGCTATCTCATAGCGCCGATAAGACATTAATCCGTAAAATATGCTCGTGTTTAGAATAATGTCGATTATATGAGCGGGAAAACGAAGAATAAGGATACGCTTCTCGCTTATAACCGTGGCGTTACACATATCAAATTTTTTTTTCAATAGCTCGATAGAAAGGCAATGTAATATTAGAGTGGCTTTTATTTTTGACTTTTGAATTTTTTTCGCGGCACCGAAAAAGAGAATGGTTCTAATTTCTAAAAAACTAATCTGTAAAAAAGTTCAGCCCGATATTATCTGTGATTTGTTTTGTATACAAAAGAGAGACAGAAGAACGGAAGCCAAATGTTGCGTTTTCGCTATCGTCTGTGAAAAAAGATGTGAGATGCTGCATGTGAGCTTACAAAATAATACTGCAAATAATATTGTACACACACACACACATACACACACGTACAGCGGAAGAGAAACGCACGGGAACGTGCTATACAAACGCGGCAGCGCAATGTAATCTCCCAAACAATTATTTACTTCACCGCTCGGACTGCGCGATACATCCCCTTATCGCCCTTTTATCCTTCCATAAATGACGCGTCTATCGAGCGCGGATCGCTTCGCCGGTGACGTACTGGCGAGTGATGCGGGATCAGTATGACGGGGCGTCGGATATACACGCACGTGTATATCGCGCATACACTGGAGTGCGCTGTTATACAGGACACGTGACATTCCGGGAGCAGTCATTGATCGCCGCATTCGAGCGCAATCAATTTCTATCGGCAATGGCGCGAATGGAAGATCATTATCGGCCGTAGAAATGCCTGTGCGCGTGTCCGAGGACGGACGGTCGGGCCCAATAGCGACTCTCGCTCCTGACGATATGGCACATAACGTATAGGGTCCCATACGTACGCGTCACTGCGATCGTTCGCTTTCTGTCCCGCTCGCTCGGCATTTCTGTTTCCCTCTCACAGCCAGCGGTGGTAATGCATTCGGCGGTTGCATACCCGTCTCGTCGCTAACTTATCCCCGATACCGTCGGCTGCGTATGTCCGTCAGGTTAATGTTCCTGATCAGTACGAATGTATGGACACCGGGTCTCGAGTGACGCTACGAAAAATAGTCCGCGACTGCGTTCCTGAAACACAGTCGTCTCGCTGTAACGGCGTGATTTATCGAGCGGTTGTGTTTTACGCCAACCGGGAAGATTAGTATTGAAGGAAATGCACACGAGAACGATTATAGTAGGATCACGCTGTCTGTTCGTGAGACACGCGCAATCAGTTTAAAAAAGTGACGCGACGAATATCTGTGAGGCAATAAAATCGCACATTAATCAAGAAAATAAATACATCGAATTTTGCTCGAGCCGCGTGTTGATCTTTGGATGACGAGGAACAGAAGCTACAAATGACTACTTTTTTGCTAACACATGACAAAGAGTAACAAGCTGTCTGGTAGCGATACAGAAACGATAGCGCTATCGGACGACCCGCAATTTTCTTCAGGGGCAGAGAAAACTCCGTTCCTTAGCCAAGCGCTATTTCGCAGAGGGAGCGTCGATTTACTATCTACTCCGCTTGTTAGTCTTTTTTGCGGCTCTAACACGGTGGAGTGGTGATTCAATTGCGGGCGAAGTCGCGGTCGGGCCACGTACGCGGTCCGACCTCGATTTATTTCTACCTTCTACCCCCGAAGGGTGAGACAACGGTGATCGATCAAAGATAGGAGATCGATAGTTTGGTTACGGGCGAGGCAGACGGTTCGATTCGCCCTCCGGTGAAATTTAGGAATATACCGCCAATGTAGCCCGAGAGTATCCGTCGCGGTCACGAAGAGCTAAGAGATGTCGAAGGTGCTTCTAAGATCTCGAACCTAAGCCTGAGGAGCGCACGCTCTCTGTATCGAGGTACCTACATAAGATGCATCTTATGTACAACGCTTCATGAATATGTTTGCGCTGATAAAATGAAGGAAACCGAGTCGAAAGGGCTCACTTCCTTGGCTTTGATCCAAAGTTTACCAATCCTTATGAAGTTCACAGAGTTCAAATAAATTGTATTACTTTTACTGAACAATTGAAAAAAATCAACTATAAAATAACTCGCGTCGCCTTTTCTTTCTTTTTTTTTTAACCACGCAGAAGAATTCTCGCACGATAATCGATGAAAAGTGAAGATCAACGGTCGAATTCCTGGCGCGTTTGCCCGTCCGGCCGGACAATGTGAACTGTCGAAATAACTGATCGTTTCTCTTAATAGGCGCTATCGTTCGCGCGGAGTCGTGAATTCTTGAGATATTTGCAGCATGTCGTAAAACGAACGACTCCGCGTGTCTCTTCGAGAGAAGTGCTTGCGCAGAGCGTTCACCTAGTCGTTCGGAGATGTAATCCCCCGGAGACAAGTAAAGGTTCCTTCGCCTTCTCGAAGGTAGATTTCAACTGTGTGTGTCCACTGTCGAATACTCGTGAAACCGGTTAACTTATGTACGTGATCGTTGCGCGAAGGAAAATTGCGGAATCTTCATTTCGGCGTGACATTGTTAGCGACATTCGCAAAAAAGATCGTCTTCTCAGCCGCTAACGATGAACTCTCCTCGTGTTCTCGTTAACGTTGTATCTTAACGATGCTCGTGCTTTCCATCTTCGAAATCTCGAGAAAACTTTCACAGTGTGAGTGACCCACAATTTTGTCGAGTGGCGATGATGCTCCGTTAAAGTTCGTGCGAGCGATATGTCGAAGAAAATTATTACGGCTCCGAAATCGTCATGTCGTTAATATCAGCTTCTGCACATCGTCAGAATAATTTACGTTTTTCGATATTCGAAAATATCGGAGAGATCTCTTAAAACTTTGTTGCTGGAAAAAGAAGAAGCGGAACGTATCGCGGTAAACATTTTCCCGAATGAGAGTCATACGAGCGACTTCGTTTAACGACATCTTGCGCTTACGAATTGCGAGCTTTTCCGTGTAAAATCTTCGGAACGGCACGCGCATCGCAAAATGTTATTACGCGGAAATGTTATAACGCGCCGTGATAACGGGAGAGGCTGCCGGGAGGAGTCCACTCGCCGTTTAATCCTCTCATATTTCACTCCATCGAGTAGCTGGGGCAGTCGCGATTCCGGAGGGAGGTTGAGGGATAAACGCCAGTGATGTGAGCAACAAAAGCTCCGGCTCGTGAAACAGTAATAAGCCGTTGCCCGCTTTTGGTATTCCTGGAGAGGAAATGAAGATCTCCCTGTGCCGCCGCAGACCGCCCCCGCTCGCAAGTCGGTCAGCAGCAAACGGCGAAGGAAGTCTCGAAACTGGTTTGTCGGATAATTGAGATCTACCAATGGGAATCCGAGAAACTTGGAGAATCTCGGCCGACTGTAACGATCCTGTGTACCGCGGACGCAGAGATTCGTCGTAGTGGTATTTCCAGCAACAAGATTTAATGGCGATAAAGAGAGGAGGAAGAGAAGAAGGAAGAGGAGGAGGAGGAGGTAAAGGAGGAGAAGAAGAATGGAGGAGAATAAACACGTTTTCCCGGGTGTTACATTCTCCGGCGCGATCATTGATTCTTACGAGCACGAGAAAGAGGAGAAGAAGTGGACAAAAATTCCGGACGAACGGTATTGCCATCGCGAAAATTAAGCGAGCTCTTAACGCCTCGCGGACATATCGATATGCATATAGACGGCTGTAACCGCGCGTTCAGAGAATGGGGGCACTTCAAAAGAATCCGTGTATCTCGTGCTTCAATGATTTCTTCTCGATCGGCGTACAAAGCGAAATTCTCTCGCACGGAAACTCCCAGTCATCCGGAATTGATTCCGTTCGATGCTTCCTGCGAGAGAGCCTGTTTTTCTGTGAAATAATGTGAATATAATGCCAAGCTACCGGCTATTCTCTTCCGCGCGGTTATTGCATTTCATTTCGGCCGTTCTTTTTGTTCTCTTTTGAAAGATAGATCGGAGGAGGGAAGGGAAACGAAGAATATACGGACAGGGAGGAATGTACACGGACACGAATAAAAAAGACAATCTCGGTCCTTCGGTAACAATAAAAATTATGAAAGAATTCAGTTTTCGATTTAAAGTTACGAGTTTTGAAAGGAAATATTAGGAAATCTTCGCAAAGAGAGCGGAAGGAGAGTAGAGAAGCATCTCTGTTTGCAATCAAATCAAGAAATGTTTGCGACATATATTCATACACACACATACGCGCGCGCACGCGCGAACATAGCCAAAATATTTTTATTTAATCTCGCACATGTGATTGCTTTATGTTTACAGAGCCTGTGACGGAAATAGCCGGCGGTCCCGAGCTGTTCATCAACAAAGACAGCACGATAAATCTAACGTGTTACGTGAGATACGCGCCCGAGCCGCCGTCGACAATAATTTGGAGCCACAACCAGCAGGTAAAAATGCATCTTACAACTGTGCGTATGTCACATTTTTTTTCGATTGTGCCGCATTGCGTAAAATCATCGCCTGAAACTCGTGTCACGCGAAAGGCGTTGCCTTTCAGCTGAAATCCATCTGAATTTCATAACCGACGCCGTCGGGCTGCAGACACACACATCCAAACAGAAACATTTTTCATGTTTCTCGCGGTCGTTAAAAAAAACCCCGCGGCCATGTACACGCGCTGCCATCGGGAATGGCGCGCATATCGATTACCGTGGATGGCAATGCTTTCCTTCGCGATATTTATGGAAGACAGACCGACAGCGACTTGCTCTCCCCACATTCGACGCGATGATGTATCTCTACCACGCGAATTACAATACAAATATCCGCGTATTCTGTTTTATTCGCGAAGCGCTCGTGTTCAGAGCAGTTGTTCTCGTCGACGTGCGATATGACACGCGTATTTTGAATAACAGAGGAAAAAACACCTCAGGGGGGGTTCGCGAGACAGAATCATTTTCAGACACGTCGGATATGTGTATCTTACGACGTTTACTTCGTAATATGCAAACGAGTGTTCTCCGGCAACTTTACGTGCCAGTTACACTTTATTTTAACAATCTCGTACTTATTTTCGTCCTAAACGACTGGAATAAGCAAGACGGTTGCGTAAACGTCGGTCTGAGTTGTACTTTCGGGAAAACGTCTCGAAACGCTCACTGCCATTCAAGGAAAACACCTACAATCGTCACTTTTGTTCCTTCCGCCATTTTCCACCAAGTGCCTTAAATCTCGTTCACGTCATGCCAGAGACAGGCGAAACGACTTTTGTCTCCAGCTTCTTCTCGTCTGTCTGCGTTCGCGCGTGAGAAGATAATTAACTTGTCGAGTTAGCTAATTATTCGTACTTACAACTTACATCGCGATTCTTCTTACAACTTCACCGCAGTCGCTTTCAACAATATAACGCAAGATAGAGAAAAAAAAGAAGAGCAATATTGTCTTAGCAATAATAATTTAAGTACTGTCACATTTTTCTCCAAACTTTTCGTAATTAAACTCCATAAATGTTCACGTTTATTCTTCGAAACTTTACGATACATTACGTGGTTATTGTTGCTTCCAAAAATATCATTAGTCTTTCCATCATTGCACTTGCATATGTAAATCTCTAGAGCGAACAATCGTGACCGCAATTCCGTCAGTAGTAATTAAACATGATTAATTCAGTGACGTAATGAATTCCGTCCTAATGAAGCTTATAAAACAATCACACTGATTTGCGCAGACAGTCAACTCATTAATTATCTATTATGGCGAAATTCACGAAGCATCTTCTGTGATTAATTCCGACGCAGATGGTTGAAAATATAAAATTCTTGTTTTGCAAACAGAAGGAAAAAATAAGTTTAAAAAAGTGAATAAAATTGGGTGTAATAAGAACTTTTCTTAAGTTTCTAATCAATAGTTTCCGTAGAGTTGAAAGGATCATGAATTTCATAATTACAGTCGCGTGATACAACCGCGTGTTTTATATCGTATACAGCAGCGAGGTCAGGAAATGAATATTCCCGTGTCTGGAAAAAGTTCTGGAAAAGAGGACTTCTGTCGCTGCAACGAACACGTTTCCGTCGACACTTCTTCCATCTCCTTCTTTTCCCGCAGATTGGCACCATCCGTACCTGGTCACGTCAGAGGCAAGTAACTCGACGTGCTTTTTATATTCCTTCTTTCGCAGGCGATTAACTTCGACTCGCCGAGAGGCGGCATCAGCTTGGTAACGGAAAAAGGACCGGTGACTTCGAGCCGTTTACTCATTCAGAAGGCGATCGAGAGAGACTCTGGCCTTTACACGTGCTCGCCCAATAACACTCATCCTAACAGCGTGCGGGTCCACATAGTCGATGGTAAAGGAAAAATGCCAATTTCGCTTTAGAACGGACGCGGACTACGTGCAGACATTTGAGCATTACTTGCGAACTCGATGGACATTTTTTAAATGTTAAGCAAACTCAGAAGATCTATAACTTTCGGCGCGGACATATTTTACAAGTTTTTTTTTAACAATAAATCTTACTTACTTTTATCCTTCCACTTATACGAGACAACATAAGATACATATAATTGTTTGACTACTACGATCGATTTATCTGTGAGTGAAAACGAAACACGATACAAACTGATTTCTTCAAATATACGAAGAGAGATACATTTTCTCTCGGAAAATGCTTAACTTGTAACCAGTCGAGTGGGGCGACGACAGCTTCGCCCAAAGCAAGAGCTCGCGGAAACGTCGCTCTAAATACCACCTGCTAAGAGCCCAGCCGAGCGAAATGGCATTATAGCGTGGCGTTTGTTTCAGAGGAACACCCAGCGGCAATGCATCACTGCGGCGGCGACAGAACGGCCGCGACGCTGCTTCCGGTCGTCCTACTTCTTTGGATGATATTCTAGCCGACACTATGTACTCCGGGCTGAATGCGCGCGAACTTAAGCGCTGTCGTCCAACTTTCACGACCGGGCGGTTCTGTTTTCGCGGTTTTGTCTTCGGGGATTCGACTCGTTGCTGCGACGCGTCTGTCTCTCGCAAAAGTAACGATATCTCAGCATCGCGAGACTCAGGGTTGCGTCTTTCCAAGTGTTACACGTTGTTAGAACGTTAGGCTGATCGGGACGCGCATTCCGCCTTGTGACAAATCCAATTGCCGCGCCGTCGCCTGAAAAACACGAGCGAAGACGAATATTGTTAAGCCGGGATTTCACGGCGCGTGACTCGTGTTTCCCATCGGATAAGTAGATCGCGAGTAAAACAACTTCCTGAGTCGCGAGTCAACAAGCCGCGAGAGATTAATGTTCAAATTCGAAAAAAAAAAACACAAGTTGCCGCACATGCAATTATTTATTTTCTTTTACGAATCTTTTTATAAACAGAAGCTATAAGTGTCGTGAGATCTTAGAAAGATTATGGCTTGTTGAAGCTCGTTGTTCGTCAATGACTTGTGACGAGCACAGACGAGCTACAAATTATATCAAGTCACGCGCCGTTAAAATTCATCGACTTTAGATACGTATCGGTAAATGATGGATTAATATAATTGCTGCCGAGTATATGTACACGTTTAGTTCTCTGTATGTGTGTAAAATAATACATATATATATATATATAAGACAATATAATTATATTTTTGAAAACTCTGAGAAAATGTGTGAAGAAGAATATTGAGCTTGTCTAATAGATTTGATACAAATTAGAAATAGTTATCTCGTTATAGTGAACTAAAAGCACGTGGAAAGACTATAAAGTTTATATTAGAAAACAATCATTTAACAATATTTCTGAATCATATTCTCTCTCACTTTCTTATTTATTGGTTTTTCTATTCGGAAAAACAGGATTTCATCTTTAAATATTTGTTATTACGATCAGAGACGGACTTATTAAAATCGCGGTAACTTTCGCGGTATTTTCAAGGTCGTTGATCTTGGGGAAAAAGGGCAACTATGTGGAATTTGACCTCACTACGTAAACAAGTATGAAAGTCTTTTTCTGTTTCGGCAAAGAGTCGCGGGTCCGTCTGAAATCTTTCCGAAATTGTCTGCGAAGAAAGACCATTCTAACAAAAGCCAGGAAATAGCCGTACTAATATAACGCGTGACCTACAAACAATGCAGCGACAACATTCCTAAAACAATACTTGTGAAAGAAAGAATGGCAATGAGAGAGGAGTGCATTGTTATCGAAAGAATTCGCTTTGAATTCGCGTTATTTTTTGTTTGTATTAAATAAATTCGAAGAAAATATTTTCGTAGAAAAGTCGCGAACTTTGTGAGAACTGAAAACTTGAAATTTCACGAGTGCAAAATTACGCGAACTTTTGCATTATAAATAATGTAATTTGGTGAGGCATTAAGTGTAAATAACCATATGCGCCGCCGCATACATACGCGTATTTCAGGGGTTTTAGTCGAAGCAAAATTAACGGTCACGTTTACCGTTTCCGCTAAAAAGCCTCGAACACGAATGCCGCGTATCCGTTATTGCAGTCTCTCAATTATTGAATGCGCGCGGTAAACCGAACGTTCGTTCCACTCGTTGCGACTGTCAACAATGTCTCGACAGCGACCAGTTTAGGGTATGTACTGTGTGATGTAATCTCGTTATCGGATTATCGATTGTCATGTATAGAATGGCGTTTTTTGAACAAAGAATTTTATTAATTATTACTATTGGTAAACAGCCGCTATCGGAGTTACGATAATATTCCGAAATTGTGTTCGAACATTTTGACACACAAATATACATTGTTTTGTAAAAGAACGGAAAAAGGAAACTGTTAACTTATCCCATGTGGATAAATGGGTATTTATCGGAAAAAAGTTTGGACCAAATTGCTGTCCTTTTATGTACTCCGACTCGATCTTTAACAAGATTTGGTCTCGTGTTTTGTTTTCGCTATACTCGTTCTTTCAATATAGCATCGTGAGTCGAGCAGCCGTATATAATTTATTAATTCTTCTGAATGTTACATAAACTATATATTATGTAGAATTTGTTGTTTTAGAAATTAGAACAATATTGGATAATACATGTAATTAATGCGAGAACAATTTAGCAGCGCGAGTATATAGGCGGTTATGTGCGCCGTGTACATATCAAACGATAAAACCCGCTTAACTCGGGAAATAAGGATAGACATGCTGAGAGAGAGAGAGAGAGAGAGAGAGAGAGAGACGATCTGTGGGATATATGGAATCTTAAACTTAGAAAATTGCGCGCACAACAACGGGAAGGAGAGACGGTTTTCATGCAGGCACGTAAATATAACGGAGCTTTTCCGGGTACGCGGCGACACAAGGCACTACCTGCAGGAAGGAGGCAGGTTTATTCGGCGAACTTATAATGGCCTCGACTTCAAGGCGGATTTTATCCTCGTTACGGTTACCGGCAAAAACGTATTGTTCGAAAGTGCATTAGCTCTCGAGGAACACGAACGCGATGGCGAGGATATCGGGGAGAATATCCCGGGACTCTCTCTGTTTCGCCTTTCGCCGTAAAGAGAGACGGCGCGCAGCATTTGTGTTCTCGCAGCGAGTTTAACGGCATTGTTGCGCCGGAAGCGCGCCTCGCTCTCTTCAGAACGACTCACAACGGGAACGTTAAGACACGGTGATGTCTTTGTCGCTGTTAGCGTCCATGATCGAATTTTTCATTGTCGATGGGACCATGATATAATCGAAGCGCTTTGGTCCAATAGCGACGTAATTCACGTTTAATCAACGTGCGTACGTAAAAGACGGTCCTGTAGTTGCTGTATATACTGTGTTAGAAAAAGAAAAAATGTAAGACTACTTCGGTACCAGTCTTTCACCTAACTTGTTACGACGCCGAGAATTCGTATTTCACACACATATATATATGTACTGTATAGTACTTTCCGTACGTTTTTCTTATAAACGTCGATGTACATCTAAGCAGACCAAGAAGAAGATTGAAAGAAAATGTAGATTAAGTGGTATTTTGCGTCGTTTCTCGAATTGAAACCTTTTTCATAAGCCTGTACATTTTCGCCGAATTACTGCAAACTGCGTTTCGGAGAAATTTTATTTCGCCACTTGTACGCATTTAATAAAAGATTAGAAAAAAACTGGACTCTCGAAAGCGAACGACGGATGTGTTGTGAGCGAAGAATGAATCTCTGCAGCATATATATTTATATCCAATAAGTGAATTTTCACATCTTTTAGCAATTGCAACAAATTTTTATAACGTCGTATTAATTCTATGTGATTTTTCTTGCATTTGATTGTATGTTACCGTGAAAAAAAAAACCATTTTAATTAATATCTGAGCCGAGGGTGACAACCGCTAATTAGTCCTCTTTATAGTGCAGAGACTGTTTTTACACCTTTCTTTTCGCTGCTTTGTAATACGAACCAGTCACCCTCGCTCGTTAAGTTTTACCCAGCACGGCCGTAACGTGAAGTACAATATCCGTTTTGTTTTTTTAACTCGACAACACGTGTGTATACGTCGGGTTTTTGTGCCAACAAAATCGGAAGTGTGTACGTGTGTGTATGCTATACGTAATTCGATAATTTAATGTATTTTAAATCAGAAATAGGATAATCCAAATTATTAAATTCAAAAATTACAATTGTTAATAAAATTCAGAATCGTCATGAGGAAAATTGCTCGCACAAAATGAACTGCGCAACACGGGACAGGAAGATTGAGAAGATTAACGGCCAGCAAAAGAGCGTAAGTACCCTTTCTAAAACATTTGAGAAGATTAGCACCCGCGAAAGAGCGTAAGTACCCTTCCTAAAACATTTCTCTTTAATATTCGCACGTACACGTGCAGGATCGCGCGCACACGTAGCCGCGATGTTCGATAATCGATACATAAAGTTCAGTTCTGTGTGTAATTATTTCCATAATTATTATCTTCGTACAACATATAAAGCACTGAGAGGAAACTTTCCACCGGGCAATAATTTCCATCGCAAATGTAATTATTAACGCTGTCGAGCGTTATATACGGTGTGCAGTTCATTATATAGGAATTAATAAATTTAATGACAGTTTCTCTCCGTCTCGCGCGCACCAACGTGTGAGTCATATCGCGCTTCGCTCTGCCAGTAGCGATGCATTAGTACAGAAGCTCTATCAGCGAAACGAACACGCATTCATTCGGAAAGTCGATAGACTCTGTTATGTGACACCGCGATCATACGTTTCCGTTTCACGAGAGTTGTATGTGTAGCGTTGTATGGTTTTTTCATTTTATTCTATCCGGGATACGATGCTCGCTTTTTTTTTACGACTGAGCATAAATTTCGAAGACAATAAATGTACCTCGATCCATTCGATAGCGTTTCGGGAGATCGAATTTCGGGGAGTATCGAATAATCGATGAGATCGATATGTCAAATCAAATTAAATTAGAAATTGCGATTTATTTACTTTAACCGCGACGCGCGATACGATCTTCAAGTTTCGATGAGCCAGCGTAAGTTCGATTAGCGGTGCCATCATCAGTGGAACACGCACGTATCCGGGCGGAGATTCTCGCACAAACAACGCGGCAATTTCATCAGCTGGTACTTGGTTAATACAATGGGTCAATCATCGAACGAGCTGGCATGTGTGTCGAAATTCCTGTATCTATACGCGTAACTGATGTCAGTAGTCAATATGGGTGTATGCGCGCGAGTGTATCGCGTATGTGTGTCTCGGATTGCATTGTTAGAAGTAATCACGTATATCGCATTGTCATAAGTATCCGTACGAGCGAGCAGACTATAATACATCAACCGGGATATGAATAGAAGCCTGTTGAAATTGTACCGCTCCAATTAGTATCTAAAGCGGCAAGGTAACTCTCGCGCACTCTCGTTTATTCGACAACGAATTCGGTGCGTAGATGCTTTCGGCGTGGCGGCGAATTTCAAAGGTCTCTCACCACAGCGGCTGTTCCACTTATTTCACGAGAAACTCGTTCGCGAATAACGATAAACAAACGTTTGCCGTAGAATTAGGAGCGACAACGGCAGATACTCCGAGCCACGAGGAGGTCGAGAGAAAAGTCGATATAAATTTACATAATGCGCGATTCGCGGTTGACACACAATTACCGATCTTGACAGTTTATATATCTATTTACATATTTTCAAATTTCAGCTCAGGTTATTGCAACAATGCGAGCAACAATGTGTGTCGCATTCAAATTTCGTAGATCTTTCAATTACCGAGAAACTTGCAAGTAATGCGCCAAAACTTTATGATATTTTGTGAAACGTCAAGGATTAATTAAATGAGCGGGAATATTTATTCGTGTAAACAAGATGCACAAATTTATTTTACATCCTTCTGTTTACACTTATCTTATCGCCTTAGAGAATTAACAGAAACGATGTCGTAACATCTTGGTGATAATCTAATAAAACTACGAAAGCCACGTGGTCTTGGTACGCGCGCATGCAAACTACGTTTAATTATCTAACATACTTGACGTCAAATCCGATTTACCGGTCAGCAAAGGTAATGAGCAGACTTTAGGTAAGTACTTATATATGTTTAGTAATTCAATCTCCGTTTTCTCCATCCTTGTTCAACGCGCACACATTTCAAATCAGTCTGGGCCAATGAGAATGTCGCTTTTGACAATTACCAGCGAACCGTATGACCGACAAGTATGACGCTCTTACTGTGTCGGAGCGCGCTCTGAACATCGAAATCAGTATTAACAATCTTCCTCATTTGCAAGTGCGCTGGGAGTCGCGGCGTTTCCATCCCGCAAGCAAACCCCGCGAACAAAGCGCCCGGGCGAAATTTCATTTAACTGCGAAATTAGGCATCGCGGTTGAATTACTTTTTGGATGGAGAGCACTCGCGTACGACAGTTTGTCAAAACTGTAGGGCGGTCCTTTGACGGCACACGTACGCACACACACACACACACACACTCGGACGATGTAATCAGACCTGATGAAACATTAGAGTCGTTTAGAACGCGAACTGAAAACCGGGAGAAAGCGCAGCAGGCAGACGGTCTTTTCTGTGTAAGACTTTGAAATGAGAAAATTACCGAAACGCGTGCGCGCGCATTTCCTCGACGCGAAATAAAAATGTTTTTCGCAGAAATTCTACTTATTTTTTTTTTCCACGCGCGGAATTTATATGCTGATTTGCATATCCGCGGTGCGCTTTGAGACGATTGCGCCGCGCGCGTGTCAAAGTTAGATCGAATAATATGGATTTATGCGAAATAAATTATGATAATCCCGACTGAAATTACATATTTCATACTTCCGGCGGCGACACGAAAAACATTCTGAAGTGTGATTAGCATAGAGAAAGAGCTTGCCTTATGTTCGCCGTTTCATGGAGTAACTTTTACCATCGGACATGCGGCGGATTTGTAAAGCTGAATTTAATTTGAAAAGCAGATTTATGTGCCACGCCGCGCGCTCTTCTTGCGCCGAAACTGCTCCTCGTTTCTTAATTACGTCTCCGGATCTGCTCTTGCCGTTTTACGATTCGCATTTATCACGAGGCTCGTAAGATTCCAAGTGAAAATAAACTGCCGAGAAACAAGGAGGTGGAAGAAGAGAGAGAGAGAGAAAGAGAGAGAGAAAGAGTTACGCCGTTCGTTAGGACGTTTAATTTTATATGGCTCTTGTGCGAGAGAAGAGCTGTGCTCCGAGGCTCTTTGTGTTATTTATTTTCTCACGAGACACACAACTGCGTTGCGGCGATCAAGCGCGCGGCAAAAGCTCAAACGCGCTCCCGAGCAAGCTCCGATTAATACCTCATTACGGTGGAATAACTTTCAATTCTATCGTTCTCGATTTTCTCTGCCTGAGCGCTTAAGTCGAAGCGTATGAAAAGCACGAACGGCTAAAAGAACTCGCAAGATTCCTTTTTAAGTAGTCTAGATCAATGATAGATACCTACCGAAGTAAAACTTTTTTCTCGTGCGATCACTCGGAAAGATACTTTTATTACTTATTTTATTTTCGTTTTTTTTTGTTGTGTGTAAATACGAAGACTCCAGGATGCATTTCTGTTAAAATATAGTTTTGCAATCATTCTAACTGATCGCAAAAATGTTGGCGACCAGCCAGCAACGGATCGTCAACGAGGAAACAAACATCGCGCGCGGTACCTGTCGAAGAAGTTTGAACGACATTAAATTAATATTAACACGGCGCAACGGCGCGCGCGCCCAGCGTCCGCTTTCTCCAATACTATAGCCTCGATCTCAAGAGGATACATTAAATACCCATTACAAGCTGTACATTAAGCGGGATCTCGCCGAACCCTCGGCGAAGCCGCGGTAATCTGAAACGTGGTTTAATTACTGCGCCGTCAGCGAGTGTCGGGGAAAAAGGATTGCACTAATCGGCAATTCCATCGGAACGTTGAAGCAAGACGGCAGCGGGCGTTCTCTAACGCAGCGCGAGATAAATTTGCTCGCTGAATGACCCTCAAGGGAACGACTTCCCGTTGTGCTCCTTGCTTTCGGAAAGCGCGTCATTACGCGTTCGCGCGGCAATACTAACGAAAGAGTTTTTTTTTTCCAGATTCTGTCGTCGAAAGGAGGTAGAGAAAAAGAAAGAGGCGATCTTCGCCGGAGGTCACGGAGACACTAACAAACATCCCCATTCGTATGAAACACTTGATCTCGCATGTTACTCGTTATTCAGTTGAAAAGATTCGGTCTTAAAACGTGCAGAAGTGCTCGTGAAGAGAACGGGTCGCATGTGACTCTTCTTCTTCATCTCCACTTAGCTTGAAACTATACTATCGTATTACAGAGTCGTCCTTCTCTTGCAGGAACGTTAGATGTGCATCATGCTTCTTCGTTATGATCTTTCTTTCGCGGCAGTCACGATCTACTTGTTCCTTTGATGGATGCGCACTAGCGTTTTCCGTCTTAGCGTCTTATTTTTTACATAATGATAATACGATTTTGCTGCTCGCCATGAGTACGTCGGCGCGGCAAAATAAGACTCAGGTCAAGACGCGCATTTAATACGTGTGATTTAATGTCGCGAGCGCACTTTTCTCTCGAAGAACTGAGCAAAGAACGCAAAATTTGATAAAAACATGCGCGATAGATAAAAAAAAAAAAAAAAGACGATGGATTTGATAAACGTGCGAAATTAAATCTTGCATTACACGCGCGCGCACGGCCTCGCGGATTAACAATAAAATCCCCGGACTTTCTATTCAAACATCGCGCCGACGACACGATGCGGCGACGCGAGCAAATTAAAAGGAAAATTCAGCCGATGAATATTTATTAATACAAACGCGCACTCGCGTATTTCGCGTCTTTTCGAATAAATTGTCAAACGCGCGCTTGTGACGGGTTTATTAAAATGCAACAACGCGTCGCAAAAAACATGCGATATTATTCACCGAAAATAACGAATTATTGTGTATTAAACGTACATTTCATCCTTTATCAATTTTCTTCATAATCGCTCCTATAAATACGCTTTTCTGTCTGCCGATCATATTTTCGCGTTGCGATTTATATTCATCTAACACTTTTCGCTTTGTCTCAACTTCGGATTCCATTATCCTTCCAGTCAGAAAAAAAAATATATCTCTTCTTCGGAAAAACATTCTCGATCCTTCTCGTATATATTATATATATATAAGAAAAGATCGCTTCGTGAAGGAAGAAGCCTGTCAAGTAACGCTATACGCGTGACATCGGTTCTTCGAAAGCGCAGCGCATATCCGACTTATCTTCATTCCAGCAATGTTACACGTCGCCCTTTAGCCGTCCATTTATCCTGAGCATGTATCCGCCTCACCCTCGAGCCGGATTTTACTCTCACCGGAGCTCTCTTGCTTCACCCCCTTTCAAGTATCGACGTCCGGACTGCTCGCTTTTTCAAGTGTCCCGTGAATTATTCGCTTCCCTCGATATCTCATCCCTCGTACGCTTCTGTCCGCTTCGTCGCGCCCACTTTCGGTGGGAACTCATCAGACGTTCCGGCGCAGATTAAATTCACGCAAGTATCGGAACTGTTGAGAGAGAGGGAGAGAGAGAGAGAGAGAGAAAGAGAAAGAGAACGAGAATGAGCGCGGGTAACTTTCATTAAAGCTCCTTTCCGACGCAGCTAATCGCATTTGCGGGCGAGCCTCACTCACGCTCTGTCCTGGATACCTGGAGAATCCTGGAAAACTCCGAGATACGGATGTCCGTACTCGACATTCGCACCCATCGCGCGATCTTCCTCACGCTATTTAGCAAAAGGTTACGTGTCGTTCATACCTTACAAAGCGCGTTGGCTTGATAGCGTCTATAGAAAACACTTTGCTTTAGTTTGAATGTCGCGATTATAATACCTCGAAATACACACGTTAATTATTTGCTCGTGTGTGCAATTGAAATAATTTATTATTACAATAACTATATATACAATAATATTTGTATCAAATTATATGTTTATTTACTCTTCGCGTAATAATTATCGTATTGTGATATTTTGAACGAGATTAAAAATTTATTTTATCAATTGTTTGTTTTCTCACGGTGCGAAACGCGTCCCGCAAAACTATTTGGGAATTATCGATACGAGTGTTTGCGACTCCTCGATGTTGTTCGAACCGGACGCGCTCAGCGGAAGAAACATTCTCCCAGCTATTTATCAGCACCAGCAGCTTGCTCTGGCAACATTTACGACCCTCTTAATCCGCGGTTCCATTAACGCGCGGCATACGCCGTAGCGAAGTGTGGTGCATTAGGTTGAAGTCAACCATAAAACTCTGCGGGAACGTTTAACATCCATTGTTTTAGGTTTTAAGTTACACGTGGCGGGCTCACTTCGCCGGTACTTGCCGCGCCACTAATTAAAGTCGTCGTTAAAAGTCATTACTTGGTTCTTTTGCGTTTTCTTTCATAATAGCCTTAACGCCTCGTCGATAAACTAGAAGACGTTTAATTGGTCGTTCTGCGGCAAATTTGATTACGGTTGTAATAAATTTTGTGATGAAAAACGCGCATCGTAATCTCTGTTTCGTATAGCTAGAGAATCATTTTCTCTCAATATTAATTAATATTAAGTTTGTAAAAAAAATAATTACCACAATAACAATTTTTTTAATTATTTAAAGTGACGAAAAAACACAATAAATATTTAAAGTGACGAAAAAACACAATAAATATTTAAATTAAATGTCACGCGAAAACTGTCCAACTACGTCGATATTAAAAAAATTATCGCTGACAAGAATTAAGCGTGAAAATAATAAATGTGTAAAACCTGTCAAATAATATAGTAGATAAAAATTTTACAATGCTATACGCTTCACATTTCTTTTTGATATCAAGTGAGATTAGCAAGAAAGAGAACTTAGCAATATGACTTTTCTTAAATTTTTTCTTTGATTCTCAAAATAGCGCGACTGTCGACTTCTTTGCACCCGCGCTTACACATTTTTATTTGGCACACATATGATGGCCTTTATCGATTCAATTTCTTTCTATCGTTTTATGGACATCGTCCGAAAGAAGCTTATTTGATAAATGGAGCTGCACCACTTGGTCGCGACCACAGAATCGATCGTGCAATTTCAAATATATGGATCATTTGTGTTTTGTCCGACACAGTGTGCAATCTTTCGGTGTGAAAAAATAAATAACATTCGTAAATAATAAGTTCAACGTAGCTTGCTTATAAACCGTAATGAAGAAAAGTCTGTATCAATTTGTGCCATCTATATTTCTTAGAAATGTAGTATAAAAAAATAGAATGTATAATTAGTTAAAATTTTTTACCTATTCCGTAAAAATTTGCAATTATCTTCATCGTTACAATACGATATAAATTATTTTACAACAAAATCCAAGTATAATGTTGCAAACTTAATCCGGCAATTGATCAGCAAGCCAATTTCAATCAACCTAGCGCCAATGGATCGTAATTACCTGGAGACTCACGTAATTGGCCTGTGACCGCCGCAGTCGTGTCGACCTACACGTGTCCGGCTGTAATTTAAAGTAATGCGATCTAGTTTGTAATCAGCATTTCCCATTAAAACACCGCGAGCGTTGGCCAACGAAACGCATTGTTACTCGAGTCGTTGTAACAAGCTCTCGCCACGGCTTTAAAATTATAATCGCGCGCGCGAATGCAATATTATTGGTTAAATGCAAGGAAAAATGTAAAATTTGCGCGTTACGAAAAATTTCATATAAAATACGAAATCAATCAATAAAAGAAGCAAACTTGCCTGTAGGGATTTTCATGCGATATCTGAAATTTATAAGTAACACGTAACTCAATGTATCCAGATTCGAGCGAAACTGTCCTGAGCGGTCGCCGTGTAGATTCGAGCAGCTGCTGCACCGGACCGTTTCCTCTGCATTCTTCATGATGCTTTAGTGCTCTTATATATATCGAAGGTCGTCGCAGCTGACCTGAAACTGTGTGGACCGTCAGCACTTCCTGTTCTTAATCGTCCTATGTTCGCGTATCGGTTCGTAGATTTCCGCGCGATTTAAGAGGATTACTTCTACAATATTATACTGGGTGTTTTGGAATTTCTACTATAAACACTCATGGTTTGAATTTTGGTTAGCGATTTGATTAATTATTTTTACGTGAAATTCTCTATTACTGTGTTTAATGTTTTTTATTTCCTACAACCGTTTAATTATTTTTCTTCATGCTTAAATTCTTATTGTTCCCTCGTATCGAGACGTACGACACGTAGTGATACATGAGATAATAAAAAAAAAAAAAGTAAAAGTTGATTACTCGGAGTTAAAATACGGTAGAAAAATCGCTCCGTGGTAATTTCATTATCGCCCCTCGTGGTAAAAGGAATAATCAGGCGCGAGCAATTTGTTGCCGTGGGACGCGAACCGCCGCCTACTTCGTGTTATTCCTTCGCGTAATAAATTTAATCTGCAATTTTGCCATTACGTCGCGGACTCGTTAACGGTTCCGTAAGGATAATATTTTCCGGAACAGCTCGCTCCGGAGAGATCGCCTTGCGCATCGACGAAGCGCGCTGCTACACACTCGCGCCGTTATTTCGAACTTGTTCGATATTCCATTACGTGCCAACCATCGGCGCCGACTGCTCTCGAGGTCCATGTATTTCTGAAAACTCGTTTACAGTTACTTACGACGATAGATGAGTCGCGCACTCAAGACAGAACGCCATCCGTACGTTGTCGTTTCCCGTATAAACAATATTTCACGCGGAAGAAATAAAAACAAACGAAGAGATCGAATTCGTTCTTCGACGCGCAGCTGCTTCGTGCAAGTAGTGCAAGACTATCGCTGATCAGACGAGATCCAGCTATCGCGTGACGTAATGTTTAACATTAACTCTTGCGTGAAACAAGAGTTCTAAGACTCTATATCGCGCATTTTAAATTGAATAATAGTTAAATAGAACACGCGGTAACACTCAAACAGTCTTAAATTTAAGCTTCAGATTTAATCAACTTTTCGAGATTTAAAAGTGGATCGACTCAATTCGAAACTTCAGTTCCCACTTTTTACGAGATCGAGGTTATACAGATTATAACCGTGATAACATTGTTAAGCCTTCCGGTCGTGTTCAGCAGATTATTCGAGAGATAACGCACAACATATTTTATTTCTGTGTGAAGTGTAGGCGTGCGATACTCTTCTGACGTGCTTGATCAATCAAGAGCCCGGAAAGCCCGATATATCCGTTGACGCGGATATATTGTTGACCTTTCGGGGTTTTGCCATCGCGACAATCGAGAGCGAGATCATCTTTGAGAACAAACCCCGGAAGCAAGTTGTCTCCAAGATAAGCACGTAACAGTTTTTTGAGCTATATCTGTCCTAGCTTGCGCACTTCCGTTATAAGCTGGCACACTTTATGTAACGATACTCTTTTCTTTCTCTTTTTCCTAAGAAAACTTCATCATCACGGTTGACACGGATATATATCTTAATTTTTTATTTGTATTCTATGTTATGATATTTTTATATCAGCGACACGAGATCGCGTTGCTCGCGTTTCGCGAAAATATTACATTAAATATGCGATTATGTGTGTCAACGGTCGCCGCGTGTTACACAAAGAGAAATCGCACGATGAGATCACGTAGAGAACGTCGATTCCACAATCAATGAATCATTCATACCGGGATCAGGCAATGCGGCGCATTTAAAATTTTCTCATGCCCGATCCATCCGTTCTTTGTGTGTGTGTGTGTGTGTGTGTGTGAACGCATTCGCGCGCGTGCATACGCTGCAGATAAGAACGATTATAAGGTCGCTCATTACCATTTTCCCTCGCACCGGGGGTGGCCGTTTATGCCGAGAGAATAATAGTGCAATCAAAGTCAACGACAGGCGGATCTTATCGGCGCACGAGGAGCATTTAAATATACCCACGTTGCTTTCACGGAATGTTCGGCCGCGTCCGGACAGCGCCATCGATCCGCGAATTAATTTTTATCTGACGCGGACACGCGAGCGATTTTTATGGACGCGCATTCGTCCGGACAATCGGAACGGAAAATCGATATCGCCGATAACGGAACCGGCCATCCCTCATCTTGTCATCGATGTGGAAATCAGTTTCACGACAAAGACCTCGCGTGCGTAAGCAGTGTGAAGCTCTATATTTAAATGACCTCCGTCGTATCAGAACGCACGTGACGGAATTTAAATCTCGTCGCGATGAAGTCTACGATAAGCACCAGAGGCAGCGCGGTTTAAGTAATCGTCAGAGTTCGCGTTGCGATTGGCGGCACGTGAGACTCGAGAAATACAGATCTCGTCGGAACGGACTATTTGCGCGAAGGAACAGCCGTTGCGAAAAAACGAGGTGGGCGATTGCGCGATTTCTCGCGCGGAAACGAAGCCATTTAGCGGGCCGTAAAAAGCCCCCACTCGGGACTGGTGTGTTAAAACACCTCGTGTTACCGGCGCGGGCGGCGTCGCGGAAGATTCTGGCAAGAACGGCGAGTCGACGGCGGCGCACGGGAGAAGAAAGAAACCGGTAAGTAATGAATGCCAGGAAGCAAGACGAAAACGAGAAAGAGCAGGAGGCGCGACTCGAGAGATCTCGCGCGGTCGAGAAACGAGAGTGCTTCGCGAAGACGCAGAGCGATCTGGAAGGAAACGAGAATTTTCGCCTCGAACACCCGGTAGAGAGACGGCGATAAGCTTCATTCTAGTTAAAGCGAAGTTAACTCGCTTGGAGGTAATTATCCGAGCGTCGGCGGAGAGACGCGCGCGTCGCGATGCCCGGGCGAAAAGCGATGAGATAGATCGCTCCTGGTAATCAAAAGCGATCCGTCATCATCAGAAACGACCGCGCGGAGTGAATGCGACTCGCGATGCAATACCCTCATTTCTCGGCTGCACCGCATGCATATCTGCGAGAAAGGGACCTTATCGCTTTTCGTATGCACTAGCTCGGTAGATAAGAGGTCGACCTCGTGCATATACCTGTTACAACATCACGATGGCCTAACGCGTGTACAGGCGCTTCTCTATGTGTGTTAGTTTAAACGCATAGTTGCGATTTTATAGGGTGTGAACGAAAATACCGCTCGTGCCTTTCTCGTGAAACTCATGTCGCATTACTGAGGCTGGTGCGGCAGCACATTGTTACAAATTAATCCATTAATTGCGCACAAGTTTCTTCAACTACATTATAAGTGAAGAATTATCTTTTTATATATTCTGATTTATTTTTTATTTTATTTTATAGATATAAAGGAATTAAGATAGTAGAATCAAAACTGTAAATAAAAGATTCAGCAGAGACATTTTCGAGCATATACGTATCACAATATTTACTCGTCTATTGTAACAACGCGTCGTGTATATGTTTTCTTTTTTTTGCATAGCTTGAGCGGACAACGTGAAAACTGGAGCACGAGGTAAAAAAAAAAAAAAAAAATCGACGCACAGATTGATGTTTGCGTTCTAGCACGTTTGTATCTTATAAAAACGAGGCACGAGCGTCGAGGTGAATTAACAATCGACGTGCAGGCGAGATGTACTACTTAGTGTTATTCGCCTCGAGCATCGAGAGGCAATCAGTCGCGGATCAGGAGGGTCGAATCTCCCTTCCTCAGGTCGCATGTCTTCATTACCCGCGCGCGCGTCGGTTGAAAACTGCGGGAGAATAGAGAAGGCTCCGAGACACATCGAGATGGAAGTCGTCACGTAAAGCGAACACGTGACCGGACTCGCGAAACGATCCGCGCCACCCCCCTCCTCCGTATGCGATCGGCATGGATGCAAAACGTTACAGGCGATTCGTTCGATTCTCTACCCTCTATTCTCCCTTCCGCTTCTCGCGAAAATACGTACGTTCACGTCGTTACGTCGACGCTCGTTAAAATCTCGAGCAATTCTTGAAGACCCGAGGAAAGCTCTCGGGAACGCGAAAGCGTGGGATTGCGCGACGACACTGTCACACAGAAGCGTTTCCGTCGGGAAACTCCTCTCGTGATTATTCGTGCACGTCAGGTCGCCGTTCCGTTCTCATCCACCTTCGGTGTCCTTAGATCCACCGAGATCGAAGTCGAATACCCAACACAGACATCGAAAACTGTTTCCCGCTAAATTGCAGCATTTCTCTAACCGACCGAAACAATTCGTTGCGATATATAAACGAACGCTATTTATAGTTGGAACAGTCGTCAATCAATTATTGCCGTCTTCTTTATTGGGCGGCTTGAACCTGCCGCACAGCACTAATTCGGTCGAGCAAAATTTTCGCTACGGATCACCGCTCGTAACATGGCGATTCTCTCTCAAAAAGCGATCGCGAGAAAAACACCCGCTTTCGTCGATGCGCAAGATGTAGGTAATTGAATGCTCAAGTCGCGGGACGGAGCCAATTTAAATGCATTAGGGTTTAGAAACTTTCTTATTAACCGGAGCACACTCGTGATCGGGTTCGGAGTGCCATTTGTATTCTGAATATTTCATGCCGCGTTCGTTAAGCGCGGAATAAAACGTTGTCGGAGATAGACGTTTTTTTTTGTTTTTTTTTTAATTGCATCGTTTTTGAAATTGTTAAAAGTAATGACGGCATCGGAAGAAAGGAAATGCAAAAATACGGTATTTTTGCTGGCACTTGTTGCCACAGAACTATTTGGACTTAAATCGTTGCCTATCGGCGTGCGACACCTTCCGCTTGACCCGAAATCAATTTTGTCACGCACGAAGCTGTGTGAAATTTATCTCTCGAGGGGAACGATGATACACGAGAGGGAGATCAGCTGGTCATCCGAAAGCCACATAATAGGAGTTAAACGAAACAAAATATCATTTTTCTTCCACATTGACGATCTGTTCCTGCGCGTTTAAAAGGAAAATGTAAAAGCGATATCCTATTTCACGTTTTTGCGACTGTATGTATATGTCTTGAGTTTTAAATTCGCGCTCTCTATATATATATATCATCAGAGAGAAGTTGTTTTTTTTTACGATCTTTTCTATTTCCTACGAAGATCAAAGATTGTGCGACTGTGTGTCGCTCAGATCTCCCTCGTAAAAGTGATCACATGATCGCCGGATATTAAATGTCGACGATGATATCGTTGTCAAACGTTGGCACAAAATATTCAACTACGATATTGTTCCTGCAGTAAACTTTTCGCGAGGTTATCGTAATAAAAAAAAAGTAGATTTTAGACTCCGCTATCGTTCGATTCACGATCAAGTAATAAAAAAAACGCTGCGTAAAAAAAGTATACTATTCAAAATAACTAATGCTGTTGCATATTTATTTATCGGAATGCAGAACGCGTGCAATATATAAAATATTTCTCGACTTTTCTCGTAATCCGAGTGTTTACATCGGCGATTGAATCGAACTTCTGTTTGCCGAGCACTGTGAGTTCTTCGAACGTACGTAAAACGATATCGCCTCACGTGTCCCGTAAAAGAGCTGCGTTCTTTACGACCCGATATTACAACGAAACGAGCCATAAGCGCGTCGCCTCTTTTTTTCCTCGATCCGAAGGGTGTACAATCAACTATAAAGAATTTATATGCCGATCGACGCCACACGTCTCTCGGATGCCTCGCTTCGTCACAGTCTATCACACGGCCATCCATCGACTATCTATCGCTCGTTCCAGCGCGAAAACGCGCGTCGCGCGCTGCGCTGCAACTCGCACATCTCGCGCGTCTACTCCCGTCGGACCGTTGAATCTGAATTCGCGCAGCATCGAGCGACGCAACGATTCCATCCCGCTCACGTATAGCCGCTCGCTCGTATTGCAAACCGGCTTTGACATAACGATCGTATTCCCGACCGATGTGTACGAAGATGCATCTGAATCCCGCCGCTTCGATGGATGTTCCAAGTCGAAACGCAAATAATGCAAGAAACTCGACGTCAGGATGAAGCCTGTGCGTTGTCGACGACGCGCAGGAAGATCTGTTGCGGCGTTTCCCAATGGAACGAATGGCAATATCAATGCATTATTATAAGTACGCATTTTAAAATCGTTCGGAATTGAAAATTATAGCAAATCCGCAGCGCGAAGGACATCGGAATACTAGAGATATTATTATTACTTCTATCGGGTTTGAGAATCGACGAATTACAACTTCAAACAACGCATCGGTATATAAAGTCGATTTGAAATGCTACAAAATGAAATATTTTATTTCGCTCTCGAGCAACGGTTTTTCATCAATCGTAATAATGAAAAGTTTTACATTACAACTCGCTTTAGGCAAAGATATCTCGACGCTCATTCGACGGAAAAATAACAAGTACAACACATTATCATAATTACAATTTGTACAATAAAACATGTTTCCATGGTTAAAACTCATTATTGTGGAAACCAAAATAATACACTGGATAAAACACTGTATAAACAATGTCGAGTCAGAGTAATTCATTCTATAGCAAGATTCGCGTAGCTTTCGACGCTTGGAAAGAATAGCGGGCACACGTGAATGATATAAATTCAATTAATCTCTTTTTTATGAATAGACGACGGGGTATCATGCGAATGAAAGCGGCCACCCGCGACGATCGCGGGGACAGCGCAAAAATTGAAGCGGTCGACACGCGACCGGGGCGAATATCGTTATGCGCTCGACGTCGCGCGATACACCCGCGTGTGTTGACAGAAACGGCTCGCTCGAGTCGAGCTTGAATGATGTAACGAGCGCCGGAACGTCACGCAGCGTGAACGTAACGTGTAAGCTGGCACCGTCGGTGCATATTTACATGCAAACTACGTTGATACTTCTTCTTTTCCGCGTCTATGCCGCGGAAAAGAGTGACGATCTTTCCGGTATATTATGCAAACAGAATAATAATGCGCAGAGCGCATTTAAATAGATACGTAAACTCTGTATTGACAGAGCCGCGATATCTGTTACAATGCGCCGTGATTTTGATGCAATCGCGAAAACACACGTAATACATCAGCCGGCAACGAGTCGCGAAGACCGCGTTGGAAAGGCCAACTAACGCTTTATGTAAATTCGACGTCTTCGTGTAAACTCCCCCGCTGTATAATACTCCAGCGCTATCGTTATGCGATGTGTATATGTATATCGTGTGCCTGGTACAAGTGCCGGTATGCACAGACACGCTCCACTTGAAAATGCAGAGAAGGGATTTAATTATTCTTCCGCTTTGTGTGTCAGAGAGCGCTCATGCGAACCAAAGAGCAAATGTCGGTCTTGACAGAATCGCGGCAGCGAAAATAATACGTAGACATGTTTACAGAAACTGTGGAAAATCTTGGAATTCTCCGTCAATTAAGATCGGTGAGTCACGACGACAGTGCAACATGATCGAGTCAAGTAACAGAACAAAACAACTCTTTTCAAATAAATGTGTGGTAAAATATTCTTGTACGCGCGATGAGTACATTTTATTTACCCGCTGCTGTTACAATCGAACGCATTTTAATCAAACTTTAATTTGCTGTTGTGTAATATAAAGGTATTCAAAACAATATACATATATATACAGTATACATACATATACAGTAATATTTTTACCTACACAAGAAAATTCTATATTTTTATTTAAATGTTTGCAATTTTCCCTATTGATGATTAGTTCGTAACACATGGAATTTATATTATTTTTATTCTCTCGTTAAAATATTTAGGAACTCGTATTTTCTATAATATGAAAAAAATGTACGTGTAATGAGAAAACGTTTTTGAAGTTTTAATTAAAATATTCCATGCATGATAGCGGAAATAACTTGTTTGCCAACGCGCTTCCGAATGGCCGCGCTACGTATAAAGTAAAACGCGACCAGGATATCCCGCTCGATTTCACGAGCGGTGTGTTTTGAGGAAGACAGAAACGGGCGCCGTAATACACCGGGAATTTTACGAGGTCAGCAGGATCGATAGAGAAAATAAAAGGGAGGGTGGGAAATAAAAGGGTAAGAAAACCGCGGTGAACCGCGCGGTAAACGAGACGTTACACGAGACGGGCGAAACGGGAAAAGCGTGTAGAATCTAGGTAGTTTTACTCTTTTCCGGTATTTATTGTTTTCGATGTTTGCGCAACAACGCGAGATTTGATTATGCGAGGATCATAAAAGAAGTCGTCGGTAACGAAAATACATTTTAGCCGGATACACAAAATCACTGATCGCACTCTTCGCGTCGATTTCAATCACGATTTTGCTTTATAAGTTATTAACGGTGCGTGATTTTATTATCCGATACACGATTTCGCGTTTTATTTCAATTTAAAGAGCCAAGAGAGAAATATAATTAAGCTGCAAAGTATAAAATCATAAAGAACAGTACCTTTAATTTTATCTCACAGCAAAACGATATTCCATTGTAATCAGAACCGCATTCTCTGCTGTAATAACTCGGTTCATCTTTCTTTTCCGCACACTCTTTATTTCTTTCTCTCTTTCTCTCTTTGTGTTCACTAAATTAAAAATTTTATTCGTGCGGAACTTCCTGCGTCGTCGCGTGCTATTTTATGGAACCGCAATAAATGTGTCCCTTAGCAATTCACTCGGGATTTGCGACATTCAGGGCACGTCGCGATTTACTTAGCTGATTTACAAATGTGGTTTACTAATTGCCGCTCCGTGCCTCGTGGCAATATTTGCACGCACGTGCGGCCACGCGTGCGCTCATATATAAGTTTGTCGCGGGATTACGTACGTGCCGAATTTCTCTTGCGAAGAACAACACGTACGTTACTCACTTTAATAAGTTGTACGTCGTAGCCCAGAATTATTTGAGTTGTTCAACATTTATACATAGATTTCACGGACTTTCGAAGTTTTGTCCGCAATTATAT
This sequence comes from Pseudomyrmex cubaensis, assembly GCA_014825685.1. Classification (NCBI taxonomy): domain Eukaryota; kingdom Metazoa; phylum Arthropoda; class Insecta; order Hymenoptera; family Formicidae; genus Pseudomyrmex; species Pseudomyrmex cubaensis. Next base: position 84,943 of record QVOA01011323.1, on the reverse strand, counting down.
CTCATCACGAGATACATCGCATCACTTAATTAATTGCTCGCACAGTAAGTGCGCGAGAGGTTCATTGTCTCTTCGGAACGGAAAAAAGTGCGACGCGTCGATCACTCGTCGCAATATTTACCGCGGCGTCGCGCACGACCTATACACAGAACGTATATATCCAATGCTTGCAAACACGTTCCCGACGCTATTAATCATACGAGTCGACGAACGCGCTAATTGAATGAATCGTCGCCGTTCATTCGGTCGCGTTAATCTAGCGATCGCTAATACGTAATAACTAACAAACGCATGTGAATTCGTATTCGCGCGGCGGCTGTGCGGGGATTAACTGGCCGCTGCGAGCTCACCAAATCCCTTTAAAGCTGCTCGGCGAAGCGCTCCGGCTGTTACACGTCGACGGGAGAAACGGTTAAAATACAGAAACCGTACGTCTCGGCTGGTGCCGCGCCGTTGTCGCGCACACGATCGATGATATTATGGCATTTTAATGAGCGCCGCGTGTTAGCCGACGAGTGACATTCGGATGCAATTATGCGAGCGTTGTTTGATACTTGGCAACGAAGAGGCATGTGAAATGAACGACGACGAGACGCGCGCTCCGCGAAAACGAAAGGGATCGCTTTGAAGCCCAGCTGCTGCGTTTGAAACGGTGTCGGCCACGGTATTACATTCATAAGCACAGCAACACGCGTCGGACTCTCGGTGCACTTCCTTTGCTGTTGCATAAAGCAAAATATACATATACAAACGCGTCGCTCTCTTTATGCATTGCGAAGATCGTCGAGAATCAGACGACAGGAATAGTTTGACAGAATAAAAATAATCGTAAGTGTGTCGAGACTTTGTAGCGCGCTTCGTGTAGTTATTGCCGCGCGTATAGGAGATTAAAACTGTTTATTGAATTGGGACGACTTCAAAAAACGAGCCAATAGCGAGCGAATTGAATAGTACGAACTGATTGATCGATAAAGATGATAAGGAGAGAATCGGTGTTCAGTTTTAGCACATTCGTGCGATATTTATTTATTTATTGGGAGCTTATAAAAAAAATCTTGCAAAAAAATGCTCCGCTGTGCGAAAAATATTCTCAAAAAAATGCTCAAGTCAGTGGTGAGGTGCACAGTCATCAAATCCGACGTAAGTGCAATTCTTGCCGTACGGAGCCTCTCAATGGTCCTCTTTCTTTCCGGCGGGGCGGCGGTCGCTCTCTCGCGCACGAATTGTATATTCCAGGACATAATGCAACAAACAAACAAGGTAAACGGAATGCGGACGGTGAAATTCGTCGAGCTTGCGAGGCGTGTACACAAGGAGCGCACACATCCGCGCCGTACAGAAACTATGAAGGAGATGGATAGACGGATAAAGGGTGACCGAGGGAGAGAGAAGAGAGAGACGGGTTGAGAACGTGACGAGGGACCAGCGCGAGAGAGGAAAGCACGAAACAGGCGAGGGAAAACAGTGTGGCCGGTGTTTACACAGCGTTTACCGACCAGGTAATTACCCGCAATGCCTCATGCCCGCTCTCTCGTCTTCTCTCCCTCTCGGTCTTTCGGCTAGACTCGCTGCGCGAAACGCCTCCAACATCAATCACTTACCCCGCCGCGATACGAAACTCTGAGATACGGCCGACCGCCACGCAAATAGTCCTCGCACGAAGGAAAGAAATAGTGAACGGATGCAACAGTCGGAGACACGCCACTGTTGCACACCTGCTCGGTGTTGTAGTTCGAGGGGTGAGTTTTTAGCAACTGAGTAAACCGCGAGCAAGACAATCCTGCATGTTCGAAAATCATTGCTATGTAGAAGATACGCATAAAAAAATTTCATCACTCAAATATTATCGATAAGAGATATTGATATATTGCATACGCGAAAGTTCTACGCGTGTCACTCGATTTACCGCGCGCGTATACCGCTGGACTGAAATTTTGTCAGCAAAACGCATGAAGTTTTCTTTATTCGTGTGTTTCGACGCAGTGACACAGAAATGATACAGCGAATTGGATTTGAGAAAAAAACAGCAAGCGATACGACATGCTTTTATTTATAAACGCCATTTCTCGCGCGCATATCGCACCGGCTACATGTATATAGCTTAAAAAAAAAAAAAAAAAAAAAAAAAAAAAAAAAACGATTGCAAAAGAATTACACCGACTGCGATATCGATCGAGGGACGAATCACTCGAGAATTTTTTGTAGCCGTGACTTTACCAAGCCTTTGATATGTAACGAGAATATTACAGCAAGCGCGTTATTGCATTGACGGTGAAACACACGCAGTAGCTTAATTTCACTGATACGAGCGAGTGTATCGCGAACGAGCGACGATATTTTTTTCATTCTCGGTCGTAACTCCGTTACGTTCGCTAACAAAATATTTTGCATCAAAACGATGTGTTTACGTAAAACTTGAGAATCCTCATTTTCTGATTATGACCGGTTTCACAACGCCGCCGCGCATGCATGCAAACTCGTTTAAGGAGTTTAATCGATCATCGTTACGCGCTTTTATGGTGATTTTAACGCGCGTGTCGTATAATAAGCGAATTGTAATAATGCGGGGAAAATCGTTGCGCGCTGAAACGTCAGAATTACAATCTAATCGAGTTTATTGCGGCGTCGTTGTAACATGAGTTTAATGTGTGCCACCGGCACACTCGTAATCCGTACATCGGACGCTCGTTTCGGTCGACTGAGGAAATCGATACTCCCGATTGAGTGAATGAACTATTTCGAAACTACTCGTTACACGTACACCGCCGATTGTGGCGTATTTGATGCCGCCAATATTTCCGCAAGAACAGTTTATGGCCCGATGTGAATAACGACGGTCGAAAATAAATACAGACTAAGTGCATGTGCGTATATTGTATCTCGGGAAAGTCGAGCGAAGAGAAAATACAAGAAAAAAAACAGTAATTCTTCAGAGACAAAGATCGTACATATCCGCCGGTCATCCATCAGTGTCGTGGTTTGATGAGCAAAAAAAGCCGCACGCGGGAATACAATATGCTGTGGCAACTACGGCGCAGACAAGATAAATATCGGCATAAACGCCGGTGTGTGCCAGTACAAAATCATTTTCGAACTAAAACATTCTCCTTAATGCACATTGCGCTTGAAAATCGAGAAAAAAACTCTGAAAGGAGATTCATGAAAGAGTCGCGTCGTAAATTTAATATACAGTAGCGTTGAGCGAGATTATATTAGGCGACGTGAAATTCATTCCTTGACGTTCAAGCGTATAGTCGTTTGGATTTGAGCGGCAAACACAAAAGTTGAATTTAGTCAAAAAGCAGACGGAATCGCTCGAACTTCTTACAATGAGTCGGATGAACTTTAATGGCGTACAAATCTCAGTGAAATGGAGCTATTTCCTGTGAAATCGTGTGGTCCGTCTTTTATTTATCTTCCTTGTTCGCTTCTTTGTACACCATTGTCCACTGTTCGCCTGGCTCGCCACGTTTCTGCGACCCGCGATGAAAGTCCGTGTCTCGCACGGAAAAAGAACAACTCGCACTCGTCGTCCAGTTTACCTAATGGAAGGGTGTCTCTCCATTACAAACAAAGACACTTGAGCTCCCCTCGACACCCTCGGGCGACCTCGCTTTCAAAATTCCGACGTATAATACGCGATGAAACACGCCCCCCTTCCCCGGAATCTTTACCTAATTAAATTTTCATCGCTCTGATATATCTCAACTCGATATCTCGGAGTGTCCGCGAAATGTAGGTCAACGTTTTTACCTCTTTTTTTAACTCAGCAGTCTCTCTCTCTCTCTTTTTCTCTTTGATTCAGGTCATTCTGTTTAATCTGTCTGAAATTTTACATTTTTTATTATTCTCTGGCTCAGGACTAGCGCCTCATCATTTACCGTACGTAATACGATGTGTAATAACGTAATTAACACACATTGTGCTACTTGTTAAGTGTACGTTGACTTGATTATATTGTGATATTTTTCAACTGTAAGAGCAAAATATTCCTGTTACACACAATTACGCCGATTAGCTTTTGAACGTTCATTTGCATTTGTAATCGCGACAGAACCGTAGTACGAAAGGAAATTCGTCATTCGCAGATAAGTGGAAATATATTCAGCCGCGAGAGCGGCTGTTTCAGAGACTCGTTTTGGACGGAATTAGCCGAAAATGACTAATTAATGAAGCGCGCGTTGGCCATGGCTCGTCATTCTGAAAAATATAAATAATAAAAACACAGTCTCTCTCTCTGTACGCGCGCGTAGTTGCTAGTTTTGACTGATGCAACATATCTACCTCTCTACGCGCTCGTAACGAAGTCGAATGAGGCGCACGATAATTAGCGGAGTCGCCGTAGTTCATTAGAAATTCGTTCGAGATTACTCGCTGCCAACTTCTGACCCCGAAACTGCCGACACAAAAAACGCAGAGAAATAGCAACATATTTTTCAAACTCGGTGACTAATTGTCCTAATTATGTAAAAAGATGCAATCTCTCTCCGCTAGCTGACAAGCTACTCCATCGTGAAATTACGATTCATTAAAACTGTTTCACCCTTCCGAGATGAACTGCAGTTATAACTCTAGTTATAACGACTACAACAATGAACAATTATATGACACGATAACAACATGTTCCAAGTTCTTTGTTGCTTTTTATTGAAATAACATTTATAACTAACAATAGTGAATGCCGCGTTAATTGTTCGCTTCGATGAACCAATAGAATTGCATGGCGCGATGCTAGTTTTTCGTGCGGAACATTCGCACAAAGACAGATCCGAAAAATCCGCGTGTTGCGGCGCAGCATCGTCGATCGGATGCTTTCCGCATAGCTGCGTTCAAATAAACTGTCAAAAACGCGCGAGTGCGCCATCAACGAGCCCAGCGGCTGTGACGGCCGCAAACTTTTGGCATCGTTCGTGTCGGCGCCGCGTCTACGCCGACATATAAAGCGCAACACGACGCTATTCGCCATTTGCCGTAATATTCAATAATGCATGCAACTTCAACCGCTTAAATGGCTGCAATTCTACCGCCGGTTCCGTAGTGTGTAACCAGCGAGCGGCACGAAGAGAGCTCGAATTGCATTTGCGGCTGACGCAGAGCATGAATTTGTCACATTAACTGTACATCCGCGCCGGTAACAAATAAAACGACAAGTAGTGCATGATTAATGGAGCAGATTACCATAGTACCGGTAACTTAGACTATCTATATACTTTTTTCTAGTATTTGGTAATTTTGTATACTTTTTTAGTATTTAATAATTTTTTATTATATTGTTATGTGAACTAATAGATTTAAAAACCTGAAGTAGAAATTATATACATTAATAGATTTAAAAAAAACCGAAATAGAAATTATATACATGTGTCTATTATTTCTATAATGAACGATATTAAATTATGTTATAAAGGAGCAATAAGATTTTTTTTTATTGCCGCGACAGACAGCGAATTATTATAGCAAGATCGTGAATTATATATTACACATAAAAATATTTCTTTGAAAAACGCACCAGTTTTAAACATCGTCCAAAATACTAATTAACGTTGCTTCATACGCAACTCAATTGTGCGAATTTGCGCGTCAAACTTTTTTCGACTCTCGCGCGTGCATCCCTTAAAAAGTTCGCGAAATAAATCGTAAAAATGTATACTTCGTACGTACTCCGAGCTCGACGTTTAAAAGGCCCGTCGGAATCGCGTGCACATTCGGAAACGCAAAGGATTTATTTCATTACTGCGACGCGAGCGATAAACAGCATAACGGCGTGTTGGCCGATTATTCTTGCATAATTGGACTGTTATCGATGCTGTCATTAATAATGTGTAAGCGCGGTATGAGTAATAGCCCGACGCTACTACGTCGCTGACATTTTGCAGCAAGTGGCTCGCGATTGCTTCCGAATTAATTCGCCCACGGAACATGCACGAGGTTTCGCGTCCGACCGAATATTCGCGAGGCTTTACTTCGCGCCAAGCATTGCACAATACAAATGCGCATAAAGCACGACTCGATGAGATCGAGTTCATCGTTCGTGCGTGTTATGTGTATTATAATATCGTCAGTACGTGTATCGTCGACGAAACTTGGATCTCAAATCAGTGACGTATGATGATCTTATTTTCATCCTTAATTGATGTTTGATTCAATTACTCGGAAAGAAAAAACATTTTTTGTTTTATTCCTTTACCGATGTTTCAAAATTACTGGTCACAACGTAAAGATTCTTCTTGTGCGCGCATATCGGTCGATAAAAGAATTCGTTTGATACGTGAGCGCGCATGTTATATATAAAAAAAAAAAAAATTGATATTTGTTCGCAAACAATTCAACTGGTATAGCTTTTTAAATGTTTTATACGCCGTAACATCGATATTGCTTCTCAAAAAGGAAACAGCGTAGCCCGGCGCGTTTCGATTTCACGTGAAAGAAAAGCATGCAAGATGAACATGTTCGACCAAGTGCGGACGTCCGTGTCGTGCAATATTAAATCGTTGTTGCGCGTTGTTGGCGAAATATCTCTCTCTTTCGACCGTTTGATACCGTTTCCCCTATATCTGCCGATACATATAGACACACACACGCGGTGGTGATTCCGTCAGAATGGTATGCATCGCAGGGCGAATTGCATCTGCAGCTGACGGCGCAGATTTACATTTGTCGCGTCCCCGCGCGTGATGTTTGTACTCATAATAAATTTTTGCGAGTATTGCTCGCGATATAGCCCGTCGCCGCTATCGCGGACGATCGTCCGCGATTGTTCCGCATTTGACGGACTGGCCGTTGCATGTGGCAGTTCGACGAGCGCGTGCACTTTGTGATCCACGAGCGAGAATCCATTCCGATTGATCTCGTGGCAGATGCGACCGCAATTATTCCTTCTTTATATGCGCCGCTTTTAATTCGTAGCGCGGTTCCGATGCGGAGCATTTGCCGCATCCGAGCCCGTGTATAGGTATAAATCTCCGATACGATCGGAGCAGTAATTTTAAAAGGAATATTTCAAATTGTGATGACATCTTGACTGTTTGGCAAGAGATACTTTGCACAAATATTTGCGAATAAGAAGAATAATGTCTTTTTTTTGTATGGTCTTTTTTCACAGTGAGTAAAAAAAGTTTTAAGTACTCGGCGACAAGTAATTTATAACGATGCAAAGTATAATGCGAAGAATCACGGAAAATCCTTCTTGACGCGTCGTAATAATCCATTCGAAAGGTCCGCGAAATATCGTCGCCATTAATCAGGCTCAACGCTCGTAAGTTGTGACCCGTAACGGCTTCGATATCCCATCGCTAGCAGGCACTTCTTCGTTTTCGAGTCTCTGAGTTACCGGCAACGCCGCCTCGCAATTTCTCACGCGTTAAGACGAAAAAAAAAAAAAAAGAAAAAAGAAAGATAATGACAGAACCTGTAAATCCTTGCGAAATTATCGGGCGGTTTCGTTTAGTTTAACGCCGCGTTTAACGAGCGACGTAATGCGACTTGAAGAGAGCCGGAAATTCGTCGCAGATCGCGACCAACGTCTTACGGCGATGCAACTTTCAATAAGTTCTTTCACCGTTTTCATCCGAACGGGAAAAACCTCGGCAATGTGAATCTCCCGCGATTTCTTTCTGCGAGAGAGAAAACGTAACGGCTTTTGCTCTTTCACAGAAAGGGAACTACGATTTAATTCAATCTTCATAAAGTCGCCACGTTGAAGACGCGGTTTATGATAATGGCGGCGGCCTCACGATTCTTTTCTCGACGAACGGATTATCTGACATAGCGAAATTTCTCGTTCGAAGAAGTCTGCCACAACTGTTTTACATATAAAAAAAAAAGCTGTTCCTATCTCCCGGATTTTTCGCATAATAAAAGTTAATTGCTGTTGTCGGTGATATCTATATTTTTTTTTGTGTACACAAATGTTGAAGCGCGAATTAATTACGATGTCACGTAATTAACTTGTGCACGCTCGTCTCCCGTCGGAAAACGTGGCTCCAACAAATGCTATTCAAAAACTCCGACTCGCGAACTCGATGTAGGTCAAAACACACCACTTATATGTGAAGACTGGTGGTTGGCAGATTTGGCGCATTCCAGGACGCGCTTTTTTGAAAGTATAACGACGCAAGTGCCACGACGTCTACGGTCTGCGACTCATCAAAGAAAACGGCAATGCGGGAAAGAAGGAATAAAGAAGGAAAACGAGGACGAGCGTCTGCACACAGAGTCGTACTTACTTATAGGTCATGCAAGTCCAGCAAGCGACTTTTCGTGAAACGTCAGGAACGATAAAGATTGTTGATAAACGAAGGAAATCTCAAATAAAATTATCTTGACATTTGTTGACAAACACAAACACAAAAAAATGATACAAATTGCAACGTCAAAGTTCAAAGGGTTGAATTTTGCACAAGTATTGAACGATTGTTTATGTGTATTGTGATATCATCGGTTTGCACATACATAAATAACAGAAAAGAAAATAACAATCATCATTGCTTCGGGGCGGTAAGAAACCCGAATCCAGTCCTGCTGGAAATGTTTTCCGCGTCTCTTGCGATTCTCCATCCTTTCTCTCTCTTTCACCGGATGCGCTTCTCCTTCTTTTCCGTCGGGTTCATCCGGCACCCGTGGAATTCTCTGCCTCGAATATGTTTTAAATATGAAACGTCACTGGAGAGCTCGCGGCAATGCAGGCCGCCGCAGCAAAACTCTCAGACCGTCGCGTTGCGATGCCTCTTCCAGTTTGCGACCGGGAAAACACGGAGTCTAAACGATAGTTTGAATTGCTAAAGGCACTCGCGCGCGGGCTTGCTCGTCGAGCAAGCGCTGAAGCCTTTCCTCTCATTATTATTCGGAATATAATAAGTCGGCTCTTGATACGGTCGCTGATTTTCTGACCGTCTGGCATTTGCATGCGATTTGAACGACGCCCAGATCCGTGGTTTTCATTACCTTTCTTATGTCACCGGAGAAAGGCTATCGAAAGAAATTTCCTGCATTTGTAATGAGGCTTTCGCGCACCTCACGTGTTACGCAGAGAGATATGCAGTTAGTAATCACAGACTTTTTCATCGAAATTTTCGAAGAAAAAGAAATAATAATTTGATATACGATTTCAAAATCTGATTCCGTGCTTCTAATTCTGACAATTTAATATTCGCGTTAAGAATGAAATGTTTTTGACGGATACCGTCACATCATATTTCCTCCGAAGAAAAGTGCCAGTCTTTTGCGAAGCGATTGTATACCAAACTGACACGTTCTATATACGTCCGACTTTATAATGGAATTAAAATAGCTACACGTTGCGGTCGCACATCGCGACGGTCGTCTTACGTTCCCGTTTGTGCGCGCAGTTCCGGCGCAAAGAAAAGAAGAGCGCGGTCTTACGTATAGCCTGAACGTGCGGAATTAAAGAGTCGTTTTGTCGCGGTGTCTCGTTGCGTTGCTTCCGTCGCCGCGCCCGCTGCTAGAAACACTAGCTTCTCGGCGAAACGCTACAAGGCGCGTTACGAACAAACGAATGGCCCGACTCTCGAGGAAACAAAGAGTTTGTACGTGCGTTAAATATAATGGCTAGCTGCGCCAACGCCCGCGCCGCGCCGCGAGCGTTTAAAGTGCCTCCTCTTTTCTTCCGCGTTCCCCTCGCGGACCGCTACGCTGCCTGACAATTTTATCTCGTCGAGAAAGTCTCTTCGCGTCCTCTCCCATGAGTCTCGAGGGTGCAGAGAAGAGCGACTGCAATGGCTCGTGAAGAAATATTCTCTCGCCCTGCTCTCGGGCGCTCCCCTTCTTAATTAAAACACCGTCAGCCGGTCCGGCGCCTGCGGGCGAAATATGCCTCTAATTCCGATGCGACGTTACAAAGTCGACGGAGGCGGCTCCGCCCGTCGACTCGGATGACGGCAGGCATCGCGCGACTCTCGCTTGATTCCGCAACGTCGACGGCCGGGAATTGCTCGTAGCGGAGATACGAAAGGGAGTAATCAGAAAGACCGTAGCGATCTCCCGCGACAAATGTATTCCTTCTTAAATGCCTCGCCCTTTAAACTGCCATATAATTACTACTTTGCGAAGATACCCGCGATTAAGTCATCTGTTTTACTTCCTTCACTCTTTCGAGTAACATAATGCTTATAATTTAAAAGGTTTAGTGCCGCGTATAAATCCAAGAAAAAACGCGATTCATTACAAAGATCGTAAAAATGAAGAAATTAATTCTATAAAAATGTAATGGAAGTTAAAATTTACCATCATTTTTATAATAGTAGTAAATTATATCTGGCACGCGTTAATTTTATCTGTAAGTTTGTAAATATAATCAAAATATTTCTTTATATGATTACGCGTTTATACGATTTATATTCGTGTATTAGTTTCAAAGTGACGACCACGAAAAAGAAGAGATGTTTTTCGAGCCCTATCACGGTCTTTTAAAACCTTTCTCAAAGGATCATCGAGCAAAAAGTTGCGGCAGTCAAGATCAGAGCCGGCAGAATCCGACAGTTAGGAGCGCTCAAATTTTAGCTGATGAAAAGTTTTTATGAGAAGGAGTAGTCGTATGCGGAGCGTAAGAGTCCATCGCACAACGTCCATCCGCACTTGCTACAAATTGCTAGTAATATCTCGTGCGCGGTTTAAAGTTCCTTTTTTTTTTCTTTTCTTTTTTCGATATCGCCGCGAAAAAAGACGCGCGCTTTTCCACGACGAAGTATGTACTACAGAATGCGCTGCATGAACAATTCGAGCTAGCGATCAGATCTCTTCTTCGCATCTTCGTTGGGAAAAGTTTACACGCGCTAAATATCTCACAGAAACAAACTGCATGCAAACACACAGTACAAAACAAAATAAACTTTTATGAAAATCTCGTAACGTGTAACAGCTGCAGTCTTTCATTATATGTATACTATTATATTTACTAAAATAAAAACTTACGAGATTAATTAATTATTTTTCGAGTCTACATATAAATTATTTTTTAATTTTCTTAATTAATTTAATATAATTGAATTTATTTCTAATTTAATATATTGCTCGTATTTCTTCAGGCTTGTGTTCCAAAAAAAAGTAACAGTCTTATCACATGTCAATAGATATTATATAACAAAATATAATATTTCAGATGTAATCAAAAGCTGCAGTATTTTCACGATAACGATTGCGAAAAAAAAAACAGGATATGTGACGGATGATATTCTATTTTATTGTAAAGAAAACTTTATACGCACAATTCTTGTTAGTGTAAAACTTGTATTGTGTAGGACATTTGTGTTTTTGTCTTAAAATTGTACTTGAAAAATGAGTATAAAAATTGGAGATACAGTGCAGTTACTCCTCAGAGCGAGAGAATACCCGCGCGCCAGGAGTTCAAGAACCCACTGTTACAGAAACTGCACTTTTCCCGCAAACAAAACAAAACATAATAGACACGGGCAATCCCATAAATCTCGAGCGCGAGCGATGCACTTCTATTTCTCACGGCGGTAACTCATTTTGAAAAATGCTGCGAAAGCCAACTCGAATCTTATAAAGCTGCGGCTGTATCTTTCCCGAACGTCTCTCGGTGTATCGGGAGTCTCTTGGAGAAGAGTGACCGCGAGTCCTAATCGTTAGATGCACCCGGGAGATCGTTCGTTCGCGAGAAGAGAAGAGAACGGAGATCGTTAGAGCATCGTCAGCACACGGCGGCTAAAAAGCCCAGGACAAAACAGCGGACGTGCATCGCGTTTCGCCGACTTCGTTTTCTTGCCAGTAGATCCGGAAAATCGACGTCAGTCGCTCTTTCAACCGCGTTCGCGCGCTTGAACACTGCGCCTTGTACTTCTTCCTTGTACGCGAAGGATATGGTATCCCAAGCGCGAAGGAACGCTGTTGTAAAATAACAACCAACTATATATATATATATATTTGATGCGATCGAGAGTAACGAGACGCCGCATATAACGACTCAGCGGTTGTTCTTGACGAAAAGATCATTACGTGTCCGCGAGACGAGACGAGTCTCTTGCACAAAACGCGACGAGAGAAGAGATCGCGCGCAGTTTTCCTCTTTCACCTTCGCTCGCTCTGTCGTTATTTTCTCTGCTTGAATTTCGAAAAAATTGAAAGAGATCTCGCATGTTCTGCGCTTGGCGCCGAGCTCGTGTTTCCACGCTGCGAACGAAAATAATGAAAATAGCAGCGAGCGAGATTCAAACATAGTACGATATCACTCGTGTTTTCGAAAATACCCGTTTTGAAAATATTATTTGAAACTGAAGTGCATCGATTTATTATTATATATATAATATATGTGTGTGTGTGTGTGTGTGTGTGTGTGTACATAAAGAAAGAAAAGGAGAGAAAAAGAAAGAAAGAGAGAGAAAAAGAGAGAGGAAAAGAGAGAAAAAAGTGTGCGCGCGCGTGGTGTTACTCTATTTCAAAAATTAAGATTAAAATAAACTGGAGACGCGATGTTCTCTCGGATATACTGGATATTGTAGAAATGTAAGAACTCCTTGCTTTTATATTCAGCATATTCTCTTCCAACATATTTCCGCAAAATATTCTGCGTAAAGAGTCGACACGGAGTACACGGAAACACTTTCGGGAAATAACTCGGATTCACGGCGTTCTGGAGAAATTGAATCGAGAAGCAAAACACAGCAAAGGTGGCGTTAAAAAGTTCTTTTTGACGACAGAGCTCATGTTTCAATGCAAAAAAATTCAAATTTATCCGATAAAAACGCGATTATAGAGCACAAAAGGCCGTAACGTAACAATGGTATGTTCGTCATAAACGAGCGCGCTCATACGAATGCACGTGGACATTGCGTAATTCGCACGCTGCAATTGTTATCTAGCGGCGACAAAGCGGCGCATTTAGCGCTAAGTGCGGCTGTTTGATTTTGAATTCCGCTCGTATAACATTAGCACGTCACATTTAATCTTATCGCACGAATCTCGCACAAAATGTATCTTTTATTGTTAAACCGGTAGATTAATTTAGTGAATTTTATTCGATAGATGTCACAAAAAAAGTGAAAAAATTCGATAAAATTATTCTTGAAAAATCATACAAATACGAATACAAATAAAGTCAACTCTGCGTGCAGTACTTTAATGATTATTCGCGAGAGGCAGCAAAACAGCGAGCGACGTGCAGTCCGCCCATTCGAGCTTCCATTCGCTCGATTAATCGCACGCTCTGCCGCGAGTAATCGCGTCTTTTTCCGTAGATCGCTAGCGAATCGCTCGCGGAAAAACTCGGCGTTCTGGAAATTGCGCGGCAAGTTTTCAGATGTTTTTGCCCGGTTTAATCCGAACTTTGCGATAAGGAGATTGCATCGAACGACCTCGTTATAAGTCACCGCTAGTAGAGTGGTCGGATACCTTTTACTACAGACGATTAAGGGGTAACTTCTTCGCTCGCCTTTCCTCGTGTGCACATGTGCACATTTTAATTCAATTTCCAAGCATGTGCTCGACAGTAGCGATACGAAATTCGATCGATGAACTTAAGGCGATGAAGACTTTTAAGTTAAATTGTTCATTAACTACTTTATTGTCAAACTTACAATGTTTCTATTGATATTCTTGTCGTTGTGTAAAATAAAATGATAAAGCACGTCGTTTATAATAACATACTTTCAAAATTATTTTTTATATACATTTTGTAAATTATATTTTACATAAACCTATATTTCTCTTGTTACGAAAGTGAGACAAAGCTGTCATTTTCAAACGATAGTTGATGCGATAACCCGTATAGATACCGACGATTTTTACAAAACGAAGTATCTGTAAATACGACAACATTCAGACTGCGTCGAAAAATATACGAGGGAATAGATTGGTTTGACAGGCAATACGTGTGGTCGTCGACCCTTTTGTTTCGAGATCGATACACGGCTCTGCAGCATGTGTGGCACGCACTACGTCAACCTGGTTGGCTCCCTTAATTTTATCTACAGAATTGGCATTTCTGGTTCAATGTTTGCTGGAGACGAATGCACGTCACGATAAGATCGCGCGATACAATGATGAAACGCTTGTCGCCTTATCCATCCATTTGCTTGCTCGTGCTAGTGACATTTCACAACCAGCGGGTTTATGCTAGTTATCAAGGTATGAGTTTTCTGTGTGTGATGTCAATTAATTTTCTCTACGTTTTTATTAATTTGTTTTTTTTATGTTAAATTAAAACGTTGAAGATTAAATTTCTCTTCAGCTTTATCAATATTAAACAAAATTAAAAAAATTGCTATATTATTTAAAAAATATACATTAGTAGGTTAGTTCGAGATTGACTCATTAATATTTTCTCTCTTTTCAAAGTGCCAATATTAATGTAATTTCTATATGAAAATATGATATATCCTCATACAATATGAATATGCAGAAAGATATATCGTAGAGGAATATTTTTTAAAAAAGAACATATGTACATGCAAAAGTAATAAATATGTATATATACATTTTGTGTAATATTAAAACTGCATCAGCGAGTGAAATATATAAATCGTGTGAAAGCATTGCGAGAAGAAAATATGTACCACCAAAAAATATAACGCTGTTATAACGCTACATCTTTTGAGATATATTAGCCATTTTCGTAATTTCCCGCAAAAAAATCCCCATGTCGATCCCTTTCAGAGCTTCTTTGCGCCCTATCAGCCTGTCCTATTTCGAGAAAGTCATTGCCATCAATCAGAGCAGAGCTTTCCTCTTGTCGAGCACAGCGTGCACGCGAGAGCTATTTTTCGCGGTTTCGCGGGCAGCAGAGAGAAGAGTAGGTGGGTTCGTGGTATACGAGAAGATGACCCATTGTACATCACATCTCTATGCTACCTCTCCTTGCCTGCATTGCGGTTGTAGCCACAAATGCCGAAAACGAAAAACATGCTTTCTTTTCATTACGAGCTCGATTTAAGAGGATCCTTCCGGACGCGCGCTGCAACATGATGACACGGCGTGTTTTTAACCTCTCTCTCTTGTGACACTTTCTTCCTCCAAGTAACACGTTTTTCTTCAAGAAAAAAATTCTTATAACAAAGAGAAAAAAATACGTCTGCCTCTTTGTATAAATCAAACCGCTTTGATCGAGGAGTTGTTAATTAAATTTCCTAAAGTCCGGAACGAGGCAAGTAATTTTTTTAAAGGGAAAGTGCTGTGTGTGCGACTGACATCCCTCTGTGATATAGCACTGCCAAGCGAGAAAACTGCTGCGCTTATACCGCGAAATGATGATCCATTGTACGTGCTTCCCGTGGCTTCGTTCTATTCTTTCTTCCTTTCTCGGTTCTTTCTCTGTTTTATCTCGTACTGCCGACGAAATTGATATCTGATATCGAGAGACTCTAGCCCGTTTAACATTTTCACCTACATCAGAAAAACTGCTCTTCCCGTATCTTCGCGACGAAACGTCCGGAAAGTTGGAAACAGAAAGAGACCACTCCGTTGCGTTTTTAAAAATATTCTCGATCCCCCTGCATTCATATCTGAATTCACGTTCTATCTCATACAACACTTCCCGTTGGCGTATCTTGGCGTACGTCGATCAATTCTGTTTGTCGAAGTTTTTCACTCTCGCGAAGCGAAGTCAATTCCGCATTTTTATGCCGGCGCAAATTCAAATTTCACGTACATTTCTATTGCTATCGATCGCTGCTTAATATTGTGCGCGTAGGATTTTGATATATTAATCGAATCGCGTATGTGAAGCCTTAAATTTAAAATAGATATTTCATGATGTTATTTGAATAGATATTTCGCGATATTACGCGCGGCATTGTGTTGCCATTATGCAACGTCGGGAGGTTTAAATAATGAGAAACTGCCAATGACAAAATATCACACGCGCGTTCGGGCGTGATTATTATTTAGAAACATTTCTCTGGTGTATTAAATTTCCATACGAATTTCTCTTGAAAATGCGAGCGAAATACGTGTAACAACATCATACCAGAGTAAAGCGCGTAATGCGCGCCGATAAGTGAAACATACACTCGGAAATTTGAACGTAATATCCAAACAAATGTTTATTATTGTGAATTCGTAATTTTAGATAAATCGAAACCCAATAAAATTCTCTCGAAATCAAATATTAAATATTATACTACGGAATGACACAATTATCACTAAGGTTTGTCAATTTAACAATGTAGTAAAATTATAATTAATAATTATAACATTTTGCTCTGTGATTTGCAACTCGTGAAATCTGTTTAGCAAAAATTTTCAGGTGTCTGTTACACTCTGATTCATTTCTATATTGGAAAATAAATAAATGTATTTTTAAGGAAAGATCATAACTTGACGTTAATCTTTCATGGTCGCTTCAAGGGCGTTACACGCGCGCTGCTTATTTGCCGGACGAACACGAACTTGTGATACCGCAAAAGGTCAGATCGGATGGAAGTTTCGTGTCTCATCAGATACCTCATCACTACGAGCGTTCTTTCTATCGAAATCGGACGACGTCAGAACCCGCGGTTCACTATCGTCTGCACATCGATCACGAGGAGCACCACATCGAACTCTACCCAAATCATCAACTCCTCGGGCCAGGAGCTATAATCGAGGAACATCGAGGATCTCAGGACTTTTTGAGTAACACGCAACTGAAACGATTGCGTGACACGCAATGTCACTATCAAGCCCGCGTGCGTAACCAGTCGGAGGACAGCGCGCTGTCCACCTGTTATGGACTCGTTAGTTGAATATTATCTCATTTAATTGATCACGAAGTATATGCTAACGACTGTAATGTGTTCGTGACTTAAACTCTTTTCGTAACACTTCTACATGAATTATTTAAATCCTGAGTGACATTTTTTATTGAGACTTTAAAAAGGAATTACATCCATCTCTTCGCGATTCTAATATTTTCTCCTTTAGGTCGGATACATTAAAACAAAGCGCGCTTGGTACATGATCGAGCCGATAGCGCGACATGATTTCACCAAAGAAGCGGAACATCCGCATATCGTGTATAAAAGAAGCCCGGACGAGCTTCAAAGCGCCGCCATGCAGGATCTCTGCGACGTCGTCGGCAATATGTCCAGGATCATTGCCAAGCGTGCTTTGAATTCACGGAAGAGAGTGCTCGCAAAACCAAACGAGAGCAGAACGTACACGGTGGAGCTGCTGGTGGTGTTGGACAAGTCTCTGCTGAATTATCATAGAGAATTCGACGTCGAAAATTACGTTCTAACGCTCTTCAACATGGCAAGTTGGAAGTTTTAATTTTCAGACAATTTTATATAAATTTAATTAAAAGAAAATCTTTTTAAGAAAATCTGTCAGGCAGCAGGATTGTTTCACGACGTCAGTTTAGGCGTTCACGTGCAGTTAGCTATAGTAAGGATTGTCAGATTAGAGGTGGAAGAAAATGAGGTGAAATAATTGATAGAAAGTTTTACAATTTAAATAAAATTGTATTTATCTCAGAGATAAAGAGATATAGTATAAAATAAATTTAATTTTTTCTTTTTTTTTTTACTTGCAAAATTCATAGAAAATTTTAGATAATTTCTTATAGTTTTTGTATTATTTTTATTAAATTCACTTGCAAGCCTGTGACGTTTTGTCAAGTAGATGAATTTGTCGAAAAATCGGGACGCGGAAACAACGTTAAAACGCTTCCAAGAATGGCAGCGCACTATGAATCCTGGCGACGATTCTCACCCGAATCACCACGACTGCGCGATTCTGCTTAGCAAGTACGCGGCACAGCCAATTCTTGAAATTCAATCTAATTTCGAGATTCCCTTGACAACCGATGATTCGCCAGGTTGGATATCTGCGTCTCGAGGAACCTCTGCGGTTTCACCGGTACATCGACGATCGCTGGTACGTGCGATCCTTTGAGAGGCGCAGCCATTGTGAGAGACGCCGGTCTGCCAACCGGTTATCACATAGCTCATCAGATAGGCCACACGTAAGCGTGTAATTAATTTCATCCGCTCCGACCTGATTAGACGCGGCGGGAAAAAAATTTCGAGTAATTACAGCGCGCTGTAAAGCCCCGCGTAAATGTCCGGCGAAATGTTCTGGCCGTGTATATATACGAGATCGTTAATCTTCTACAGTATAGAAGATTAATCAGAGCAACAAAACTAATTTTATAATATTATCGCCGTAATCTTCTTTTTTTTTAATCCGCGCGTGTATATTTAGCATCAATGCGTCGAACCGTCACGGTAAACGTCGATGTTTCATATACCCTCGATTCAAAGGAGGGAATATTCCAGAAACCGATATATTCTCTCTCTCGTCTCGATAACCATTCCGCTCGATTCGGTTGCGCCATCGACTGATCCCTTTTTTGCAACCGACACGAGGGAAAAAAATTCGAAATAAATTCCTAAAGACCGTTTCTTTGCCCGAGAGTGGAAATAATGGTATGCCGTAGCGTCGTCGTAAATAAGTCACGGTCGAGGGCGTTGTTTAATGTATGAAGCGGCTTCCCCGTCGTCGTTGTACCTCCGAGATGCCTTTTAAGAGGCGAGTCCGGACGCGATGCGCGTGCCCCAATAAATATTCCACTCCGAAAAGCCGATTTTCTTTTTCTCATTACCAGCCTGGGTATGTCCCACGACGTGGAGCGGGAGAACGGCTGCCACGGAATAGTTTATCACGGGAACGGATACGTGGAAACCACCGTTATGCATCCGGGCGACATGTACGTCACGAAAAAATGGTCCGAGTGCTCCCGGCGCTATCTGCGCTCGTACATCGAGTGAGCTTAATGCTTGTTGCTTTCTCGCTGGCGACTTTATTAAAGTCTGCCGGCAACAAAGCTGCTTTCCTCATCTACTCTGAGCGCGCTTGCTAGGAGATGAACAACGTCTGATCTACGATCGTAAATTTCAAATTAAATTAAGAGAACGGCGCCTTCAGAATTCTTGTTTCACGGAGCTCGACGATGATACGCGATATGAAAAGCTGAACGATGACGGAAAGTTGATTTCTTTTTTATCGTTAGAAATTTTTCGAACATATTTCTTAAAAAATCTGATTTTCGTGAATTTTGCATCAAGATAGCAGTTTAAATCAATTTATCTAGAAATAGTTTTAAATTGTTTGATTAGATGAAGAGTTGTCAGCTTTGTGTAACAATACGACGACTAATCGAATTATAAGATTATAAATGAGTCACACATTATTTTAGGCAGGGATTGGCGTTCTGTTTAAAGGACGAGCCGCGAGATCATCATTTCCCCGCAGCACAGGAGATGTTGCCAGGCGTGATGTATGATGGTGACGACCAATGTCGTTTGCGATATCGACAGAACGCTCGGCAATGTGATATGGGAATTGTAAGTTTAGGTGTGGATTAAGGACTGTAAAAAAGTACCGTCGCTCCATTTGTTTTGATAGCAAAAAGCGCTGAGCGCGATTGCGGACGCCGTTAACGAGTCCGATAACGAGCGCGTTATCATATCGGCGGCTCGCGGACGCAGGTCGCCCGTAAAGAGGCACCATCTGCCGTTGGCATCTACAAGCTGATGCCTTTGCGGCCTACCTTATCCGTTTAGGAAAATATGCTCGCGCGCGCGGTGTCAGATAAGACGGCTCGAGGAGTCGCAATATCGCGCCGAGATATCGCGATCCGCACGCACCTAACAACCAACTAAAGCGGGACGATCTCGCTCTGCGATTTTCAGACCTGCGAAACTCTCAGGTGCGCCATACCGGGTAGAGGTTGCATGTCTAGTAGGAAACCGCCCGCGGAGGGCACACCGTGCGGCGAGAAGAGGGTAAATTATCGCTTATGAATAAAGAGCGAGAAGTAAGGCACGAAGAATGATCTACGACGTGTCCGGCGTTAAAATTGCGCGAACGACTCGTCGGTTCCTTCGTCAATTCTTTTTACGACGGAACACGGAAAACGGAAAATGTTTAAGTTACTTTTTCTTCGTAACAAACTCTTTAATTTTCCAGGCTACTATTTGATATTTAAAAGAAACTTTTCTCTTCTTGCATGTAAAACATTTATTTTAAGTAAAGCTCGTTTATAGTTTGAATCTCACTCCTTGTTTCGCGCAAGAAGTAATGTTATAAATCGCTCGAAATCCCGCAGAATTTATGATATAGTTATAAAAGCTCTCTTATGTGTTCTCGTACACACATTTATAGCTTTATTATTTCAATTCGTCGTCGCTCGTCAAGCTTCTTAGTATAACTGATGAATAAGTTCTTACTCGCCTTCGAGAGCCTTAAAAGCGTATCAGAACGTAGATTCGAAGAAAAATTACATATTGATCAATTAATCAAGGTTCTCGAAGACCTTTCATCGTGAGGCCATTACGTCGGAGCGGTTTAAGTATCTCATGAAAGAGATACGGGACGGGGAGTGTATAACAGAAAGCTAAAAAAGCTATCTGAATCCGCCATCGACCGTGAGTCACCGCGCCCTTTTAGAATTAAAACCAGTTTCAGCCTTCAGTCAGGTTTTATTGGCCCTTGAGGCAACAAAGTATAGCTTGAAAATTGCGAGCGGATACGCATTCAAAGCCCATCCGACTGACATCGCGCAAATGCCCGTAAATTCTTTTATAATAATGCTCTCGCGAGTGTTTGCACAAAAAATTTCGCGGACTCTGTGCAACATTACGTCTGTTAGTTTCTGGTTTAATAATCAAAGCTTCTTACAGAGAACTGCACTTTAAAAAAGATCTGACTCTGAAATCAAAGAGTACATCTCTAAAAAACGCTCATTACTGAACAGACAATCTTGGATAATTCGACGATATTTCTGTCAAAAGAAAATCGGCTTCTGTAATTTGCTGAAAGAATATAATAAAAGGAATATTATACAAAAAAAAAAAAAAAATATCTGACCATATCTCGCGCATATAAAAATTCGCATGTCTCGCTAAGTGAAACCCGTTTGAAGTCGAGTCACGAATATTTCGGAAATCAAAACGAGGCAAGTCGGTCGAAAATGTTTTTTGCGGTTGTTCAAGCATGCGCGGCTACGTGACGTTATAAAAGGGATTCGGTCGGAAAACGCGGCAAAACGTGATAGAATGTCGATGCGCGCGTGACGCTGTAATGGCCAGGCGACGAACGGTGTCCAAATATCAGACATCGGCAAACTATCAGATTTGAGTGACAATGTTAATAATGGGTCGCGCCCCGAAAGCGTTGAAGCGCGAAGACGGAACTCATTAACGTCGACCGACCGGTCGCTTCGGGATGTCGGCAAGTCGAGTACTACCATTGAGAAATAAAATCCGTCGTGAATCCTACCGGTGAATAATCTCTAATTTGCACAAGCAAACTCTGAAGTAGACACGCGCGCGCCGCAAATTGGGCCGCCACGTCGAATTGGTTCTCTCTTTGTGAATAAACACATTTCAATCGTGTAGATATGTTGAGTCTCGAAAAAATAGAAGTTTTTATCGGACAAATATCGGTTTGATTTTCGCTCAGAATAAAACCGCGCGTATCTGTTTAGACCGCGCACAATTCGATGGAATAACTCAAAGAAGAATGTTTGAAGTATATATGCACGTACATAATTTAAATAATTCGCTGTGAAAAGAGAAACGAAATTTTGTTCGATAAAATTTAGCGAGCACAAATGAACGACGTGCTAGGTATTGAAAAGCTTACAAAATTGAAATCGCTACGATAACGCAAACTACGAAAATATAGATTGATCTATCTATGTGCATAAAAATTGAGTTTGTTTGTCATGCCACTTCGCAAAGCCGATGCAATTATCGGCAAAATAAAATAGACAAATAGATGCGCAATTGTAATCCGCGTAGCAAAGAGCAATTATCGCGTCGCTGGTCGAAGGCAAATTTGATGCGTTCGGGTGTTATCGAGCGCTATGCTACTAATGCGGATGTTCTAAATGGAAAAGCGCGGTAGCTGAATTCAAGTACCTGTTTCAACAAAACGAGGAAATTTATTCCCGCGAAGTTTTGTAAAATAATGAAGAGAGAAACAGACAGAAAAAGAGAGAAAGAGGGATTGAACAGATATTGCATTAATTTCAATATTTTCGGAACGTCTACGTACATTTGGCATCAGATGGCCCGTGAAGGTATTAATATTATCATTGCAAGAGCAGCGTATCGCGGATAATTATTATTTACACCGTATAAAGTTTCACGCTGAATAAAGTGTGATTACGACTGTGACACACGCATTACGACTATTGTTTACACACGAGATAATTAACGTCACGGCGAGAGATAAAAGGATCGAATATTATTCCGGCCAAGTGGCAACTTAAACAGCTGCAACTGCGTCCGAAAGACTGCACAAGAAATTCGATAATTATTCGTGTCTGAGAATAGCGTTAGTGATTCTAATGGAACAAGACGAAGGAGTCTCCGAAGCGCGCGAGAATATCTCTCGCACGGCATAATAAATTTTCACGTCACCCTTCCGAGGGACGTGCATCATTTAGTTCGGTGCATAATGCACTTCCTCAGGACATCCTCCGTGCCTTCTTCGCTTCTCGGCATAAGTCACTCCCGCGAGTACGTCGGAGTTAACGACTGTTACAGTGGTGTTACCAGATGAAGTGCCTGATGGTAGGAGAACGACCCGGAGTCACAGACGGCGGCTGGAGCGCCTGGTCGTCCTGGAGCAGATGTTCCCGTACCTGCGGCTCCGGCGTGGCGTACACCGTAAGAAAATGCGATCAGCCAACCCCGTCCGAAGGTGGCTCTAACTGCGTCGGCGACAGAAAGCGTTACAAAATCTGCGCGACTAACGTTAGTCTCGAGTGCGCTCAGCACGATGATGTTAAATTGAAGCTCGCAAAAATAGAATTTGTTTTTTTTAAATATATAAAAAGCGATATTAATTATTTTTTTATGCAGCCCTGCGAAATCGGTGCGCCATCGTTTCGCGACATGCAATGCGCCGAATTCAACGACTGGGTGTTCCCAGAGGACGGGAAGGTTCATCGCTGGATGGCGTACAATCTGCCGGAAGGTAAGATTACAATGCGATCTTCGGAGTTCCGTGTCGATTACATCGCGATTTATCTTTCTCAGACTTGAGAAAATCCGAAAATCCCTGCGCCCTTTACTGCACAAACGAAGCTAATCTGGTGACCTCGTTGAGACCGGAAGTGGTAGACGGCACCACGTGCTACAAGGGTATTCGCGACATTTGCATCGGTGGTGTGTGCAGGGAGATACCTTGTGATCTAGATATGGAATCCGCCGCCGTCGAAGACGTTTGCGGCGTCTGCAGAGGCAACGGCACGTCGTGCACGCTAAAGCAAGGAACTGTGTCGTTCACGGCCCAACCACGTAAGAAAAGAACATTTCAGCGCTAGAATATAAAATATATATATTCACCTGTATGGGAAATATATATATTCACCTGTGAATACTATAATTTTGCTTTGATTTCGAATATTACAATGTGCAGAATATCCACAACAACGGTTTTCACAATAATTACTATAAAAAAAATCATCTCTTGTAACTTGTCAAAAAATAATTTGTCAAAAAATATTTTTTGATATTTAAAAGAAACTTCAAAGAGTAGTTAAAAAACAACTTCTAACAGTTGCGCTTTGTACCGATTTTTTCCATTAGAAATTTCGAGTTTCTGTCGGTCTCCCTCTCTCTCTTGAATTTTTTATAATAATTTTCTCGGTACGTCGCTTGCTATTCCACGTCAAGCGGGTTTCGCGACTTGACAAAAATGTCGATGAACTTCAGCGCCATCGTCGCGACACGATGAATAGAGAAGCACGGGAGAGGGATGAAAGGAGAGAGGGAGAGAGACGAAGACTTTCGCGAATTAAAATTCCGCGAGAGCAGAAGAAATAAGGCTCGCGTTCACGGCCTCGCTCTCCCGGTGGAATCTCGAGCGCAGCGGTGCTTTGAGCATCGCGACAGCCAGATAAATCTTTCTGCAGTGCGCGACGCGACGTTGCGCCCCGAAATTGGAATCTCGACGAGTAATACCGCGGAGCTGGCTTTTCGCAATAATCTCCCAAGCGAATTTTCGCGTTAAGGGCTCAAGAAGATAACGGACGTGCCGGCTGGCTCCAGGAATATCCGCGTCGAGGAAACGGAACCGACCAAATCGAGGATCGTGGTGCGCACGAAAAACACGAGAACCGCGTTGATCGATGGGTATAAAAAGAAAAGATAAATAAAAATTTCTCCTTTATTTTTCCAACGTTTCACTCTTACATGACATAACGTTTCCTGAGAAAAACGACACCGCTTATCTTTGTTTGATCGAATGTCTTGATGCAACATCTGATCTCTTTGCTTCTTCTTACTTGAACTTGTCTTTGATCGATCTTACCGAGCTTATGAAACATCGTCGCGTAGATACTAGTACAGCGAGATACTGATCTCTACTCTGCAATTAACGACGTGATCATTTCAGTAACCGTCTAGGAATGTTCGACGTGCCGGGATCCAAGGCGTGGCTGGGAATGATAAGACCGAGGCAGGAAGCTTTGAATATACCAGGACCCGTCACCGAGGACTTGATTATATTGGTAAACATAATGAATGCACTTCTAATTAGTTGCTCCTCTCGGCGAATCGATAACGTATCTTCGAGCAGGGTGTTCGAACTCGAACACGCACTATCGGCGGGAAGAAATCGCGGCTAACTTGAACCGAAAACACTCTGTATAATAATCAATTGTTGTAATCTTAGCGTAAGACGCGAGTTTTAAAGCGAATTTTTTGAATGTGTCTTTTAATCTTCGTTTAAAATACGACGCGGTGAAATTTTATAACGTTTTTGCAAAACGACTAGAAATCACTCTTTCATTTCTTAAGCGCGATATTAGTTTTTTCTAGTTTTATGTTAGGGCAGCAAGCTGAGGTTCGATATTAAACCAAAATTGAGCTTCATCTTTTCACATTTTTCCTGACGCCTGGTTAATCTGACAGGTCTTACCGAAGGAGAACGTCACGTTGAAATACTCGTTAGGATTGAAGCAACGAACTCCCCGCAAACCCGTGTTCTCTTGGGGCTTCATCGACTGGGAGAGATGCTCGGCAAGTTGCGGACCGGGAGAGCAGATATCGAAACCACGTTGCATCGAGAAAATCGGCGGACTGGTAGACGATAAATTTTGTAGAAATATCACGAAACCAGATGCAAAGGTCAGACCGTGCAATCAAGCCCCCTGCGTGCCGAGGTGAGTTTTACATTATGCAATTTTCGTCACTTCTGAAATATTTATTAAACTTATTAAACTTATTAAATCATGTGAGAAAAACAGAAAAGTTGCGTAATTACGGAATCTTCAATATCATAAAGATAAAACGCGAGAAATCAACTAAATAACATTATGAATGAGTTACGTCATACTTGTTGGCAATAGCGATAACATTTACACAAACATTGCTTTCGTATCACCGTCGTATTTCGTCAGCCGTATCATATCCACGCGTCGTCGGGCAGAATCATTACGTTTATCTTAAGAAACTAACGAATGGACACGACGCCGCGCGATAATCGTCCGACCCGCCGTCGCCGACTAATTAAGACTTTGCCTGTTATCGTCGCGCGCGATTCCAGGTGGATCATTGGCGACTGGCAAGGCTGCACACCGTGCACGCTAGGTTGCAAGAGAAGGCGCGCTGTCAAATGTATACGACCCGTCGGCCGTGGCGAGCAAGATGTCGACGTGATCGAGGACAGCTACTGCCAAGGACCGAAACCGAGGGAGACGGAGTCCTGCGAGGCCAGCCGACGAAGACGAGAGGACAGAAGTGCCGCCGACGGCAAACACGGACTCTTCGCTACTCGATCGAATGTGCTAACGCGAAAAAACGACTTCATTAAGACCGCTCGAGGATCCGCTGAGACGAGTTTAAGCGACGATGAATTCGTAGGAGATCGTCCGCATCCGAACGATCTCTCTTCGCCAGCGGGACAAGCTGAAAATCCACCCGGGTTCTCATGTCCGATCGGAACCGGACACGTCAATACGCTTCCGAAGAAAACGGATTTAATCCCATCGGATGATTCGATTCGAAATTCACTTGGGACCGATCAAGATCGCTTCGAGATAGGCAAGAGATCGGCGAATAATAAGAATGAGATCCGCGCGCGTAAGATCAAGAAGGATGAGGTTGTGATTGACAAAGAAGACATTAGAAATCTGACGCTTACGATTATTCTGGAACGCGATCGGAAGAATGTCATTACGAACTTTCCGAAGGACTTTGAGCCTCAGCCACCGGGAAACAGCACGGAATTCACTCTGATCGGCATGGACGCCCTCAGATATATACAAAGAATTCAAGAAGAAGCCCGTTCTGCACCCGAAGTCGCATTCTTTCGCAAGCAGCGCGCACGTATCGCATGATGAATTGAATCGATAATGCGAATAATCAAGAGAAGAAATTTGAAATGACTCTACGATGAAAAAACGAAAAAAAAAAGAAGAATTTATTGTCGCACAAGACATATGCGAGTATCGATTTTTCTCGATGTTAGGAGCATTTGCTCCGTCTCGAAACGACGTCTTCCGCAGAAGACCGTGCAAGTAAGCGCACGTTCGGAAGACGAATCTGCGTCGATTCGAGTGATAGCCATGTGATCCATCAAGAAGACTTTTACGAGTCGTTGAGTAGAACGACGGCATCAGAACGCGTTGCGTTCGGGACACGCGCGCGCTTGCAGATCCCGTGGGTACACTCGAAACGATAAAAACAATCGTTACGTTATACGATCGAATTATACTCGCGGTGCGCGCGCTTTTATACAAGCGTATCAGATTTTAACGATCGAAACGGCAGAAACTCACCGCAGCAAACCACGCCGAATGACAATCGCGGCGAGTCGCGCGAGTCGCAAGATAAATCGCCCGATTAAATCAGCAACGTTGTTCGAGTCAACGACTAACACGGCCGTAATTGACGATAAAGCGGCGATAGATCCGCTAGAGAAAGAACCCGAAGATAATCTCTCAATATGCGCGGCGCTATACGCCGACGAGAACAACGAGAGACATAAATTACACCTGAGCGACGGACGAGGAGGATGATTCTCCGCGACCCACTAACAAGTCCCGCCGCCGAGCATTGATCTTTCAGATTCGTCGTTAGTAAGTTATTTATGGCGGGAACGATACTTTGTAATGATCCGAGATTGTACAACGTTTCTCTCCGGCTCTTCCCCTCTTAATGGCTCGCGTTCTGTGAGAGAGTATCTCCAAGGAGTGTCTGGCGCGCGACAGTTTCTTGTATCAATAAAGATTAAGTGGCAAAAAACGCGCGAGTCATTAATCTTGAGCTTGTATACTTTGCTCCACGTGCGTCTCCCTGACGTCCGTCTGTCTGCCCGTCGATCCGTCCACTGTGAACGTCGCGGACGACCGGTCATATCGCGTGAGCGCGCTCGACGATATCTTTCGTTCATCGAACGACTCTTTTCGTATATATATGTATTTTTTTTTTTTTTTTTTATTCGGTCTGACGACCTTCGTTCTGTCATGTTAATCAATCAAGCCGTGACGACGACGTGAATCAGCAAGTCTCATGCTCTTGTAACCGAGTTTAACAGGATGTCCAAAGTCCTATATAATACGCGTGTCCTGTATATACGTGCTTGTGTGGTTTTAACTTTTTAATTCATATCTAAATATATTTCAAGAACTCTTATACATAGTTTGAGACACGAAGGTAACGTAAATTCCGTGCGAATGTTCCGCTTTTTACTGCTCAACGGCTTTCCTCCGACGCGACGTCGATTGATCCTCGCTCTCGGTGGTGGAAGTAGTACGTGTTGTACGCGTTGCCGAATCACGATGAGCCAACTGTTCGATAAGCTTGATCGCCTGCGCGCCCTTGTAGATCTTCTGCTGGCTTGTGTCGATGCCAACGCCGACGCGATCGCCGGCTTCGTGGAACGCTTTGTCCGACAGGTTAGACTGAAGGGATTCGTCCATGTACGGCGCCTCCAGCACTACAATCTGCTCGATGGGCACCGAATCCTTGATGATAGATCCCGGTTTCATTGTGGTGAATCTCTCGTCCGCTACGCAGGTGCGCTTACGCTTGTCCTCGTTTGTCATCGCCCAGTCGTAAAGGTTCCGTCGGAAGTCCCGGTCGACGCTCGTTCCTTCGAGCTCGTCGTCGCGCACTTTGTCATGAAACTTCTCTAAGTAATGGGCCAGACCTACATCGACAAGTCTGTCGATCATTTTTCGCCGATCGTCCGGAGATAAATTCGCTCTCTCGTTTACATCCGTAAGCTCTTGCGCGTTGGATTGTCGAGTTTTTTTGGGACACATTATCCTGCAAGGTCTTGTACCTGGCACAATGGTGTTGCGAACAATTGTTTGCAATCGTGAAATGTCACGTGGTTTGGAATTTTTATCTCATCTACATTAAGCCGAAAATATTCCGAATAAAAAAAAAGATCGCGATATAGTACCTATACATTCTTCCTTTTGCTTCGGCACGCGGCCTTTGCACGCGTCTAGATTTGCCTGCACGTCGTCCTCCCCCGGTCGAGCGCTCGGTCTCACGCACTGGACCTTACGCCGTCTCACGCCTTTCTTCCCGTCGCACGCGTTGCATTTGCTCCACTGGCTCACTCGCCATCTACACGATCGACAGACCGACGACATGAATTTATTTGCTTTACATCAGATTTGTAAATCGCGCCGATGCTAATATACGCTAGATCGATGTTTATGCGATGTTGAGTTAACATCTTATTTATCGACGAACATATGCGGGCATAGTTGCGTGGCAGTGCGCGTCATCGTTAAAAGAAGGAACTAAGATCGATTGAGCGGAAGCCAATAGAGGTGTCGAGAGATTTCTATCGCGGCATCGTCACCATAGAAAGAGCCGTTGGGCGGAGCAGCGACGAGATGGATATATGTACATATATATACATATATATATTTATTCTATATCAGAACAAAAATGGATGTCACATGATTTAATTAAACAGAAAAACCAAAAAAACAATAAAAAAATCTCGAATATATTGTTACATATTTTGAATCAAAAAACTTTTTTTCGTACTGTGTGTGTTATTTTGTCGCATACTGATTTAAATAAATTTGCTATTCCGCCCGACGAATCTTCCTACGAATGTTTATCGCGTGAAGCGACATCGACGATCGCATTGTCTACATTTTGATCGACATTGCGCGGAACTCGCGACTATGTCTAGAAACTTGCGGGACTCACTTGGCGGGACAAGGAACCTGATTGCAAATGCGGCTCTTCGGTTCCGGACGCGGTATTCCGTCGCAGAAGTTAGGCGTCACACGTCCGCCCTGCTCCTCGATGCACGACGCCTCGGAGATCTGCGCAAATCGATGACACGTCCGTTGCATAAAAGCGGTCGCATTCGCGGTCGCGTTATAGGCGCGGGCGCGCACGTAATGTCGTCACATAAATTACCATCGTGCCGCCGTCGCACTTAGCGTTGCACTCTGACCACTCGACGAAGTCCCACATATACTTAGGCGTGTACGACGTATTCGTCGACATCACGTAGTACTTGTAATTTATTCCGGGATTGTCTTGGGGATTGAAGAACACGTACTAAAAAAACCGCACAGGATCAACGTAACTTCGATATAATATTCAATATTTTTTGTATTTTATCGCTAACGAAATATATCGCGAAGAGTAGGTTTTTTTTTTTTTTTTTTTTTTATATATTGCTTAAGCATTAAGAATCTTTAAAAAACCTAAGTAATTTCTTCGTGTACAATGTTATATACTTGTATCTCGATGTCTTCAGATATCGGACCCTTCATTTCTATCACTTCTTTATCCGGCTCCGGATGCGTGTAGATTATCATCGTTCCAGCGCACTCGTAATCTCCGCTCTTAAACTCGCGGCTACAACGCAAACGACAACGTCATAAAAGCGCCGTAAAAACACCCTGTGGTTTATCGTCGTTACGAAATGTACTGTGCACGTATCAATTTTCCCAAGAACGTTTGTGCACAATCGGTGCCGTAAATTAAGTACAAAAAAAACGAGACAAAGAAAGAAAGAGAGAGAGAAATTCATGCAAAAGCTCACTTGTCTGCATTGATGCAGTATGTTTTATTTTTTGTCAGCATCACGGCCAGGATGTTCTCGCTGGGTTTTCTCTCGAAAACGTGAATGCTGCGAGCTCCCCGCGGTATTGTCACGATCTTTACATACGCTGCAAAGAGAGACGGACGATGTATCGTCGAGAAAGAATTACTCGATTTCGTTTGGCGAGCCGCAGGCGCAATCCATTGAAATTTTACCACTCGATTTCACTGTTTCGGTATATTCGCCCTCCACCGGGCTGCATGTCGTTCCATCGCCTTTGCACACACCGCACTTGTCCTCGATCGCATCCGAGTCTATCACCCAGTCGCATCCGACTTTCTGCAGCGTAAAAACATTTTATCGTGTCAAACATTAGAAGAGAAAGAGAAAGAGAGAGAAAAAGAAAAAGAGAGAAAGAGAGAGGAAAATAAAAAAAGAGAAAGAGAGAAAAAAACACACTATACAGCTACAATTTTTATTTTAAAAGGAGAACTTATAAAAAAGTTTTACGCAATATTTTGTTAAATAAGACTTTTCACACATTTTTAAGAATATTTCTATAAAATACAGAAATGTAAAAAATAACATATGAATTACATATCTTTAATATTTGAAACTGTCAAATATAATAAATATATAAGAAAAGTCAAAAATCGACTTTGTTGGCTAAAGAATTTTATCGAATCAACATGGCGCTCCTAGCACGAATAGCGTTAAATTTCAGCGGAGCGACTCTATTTTCCGAAAAGTTACAATTTCACACCCTGCACGTTCCAGAGATGCACATGTAGTTGGTCCCGGGCTTGCACGGTGTCGAATCGTTCGCCGTCGGAGAGATCTTTACGTAGGTATGCTTCTCGTTGATGCAGTAGAGAGCGCAAGGTTCTAATTTCGGGTTCATGTACGGTTTCCATTGATGAAGCCCGTCCGTCAGGATCTCCTCGTTGTCGTGTTCCGAGCATTGCACCGCACGGTACGGCGGTTTCGTCGGGTCGCAGGGCTGTGCAATTTAACGCGAAACGTTACGGCGAATGTGTGCGCGACGGAATTCCGCGTGGAACGTCGCACAGGGAAAATTGCGACAACGCGGAGAATCGTCGCGCGACTAAAAAGAATTAAAACATTGCGGCCGGCTCCGTCATGGGGAAGCTTGCGGCAATAATAGTCTTTCTCTCGAACTGAATTTGCAACAGCGCGCTGCTGTACCGCTTTGCGTTGTCTTTTACCGGCGGTATCTTTCGTCGGTGGCGAACATAAAACTCCCGTAAAATTCACGCGACAACGCAACGCTGTCAGTCCATCTCGCCGTGATACCGAAAATAAAACGGAAACGTGCATCGTACGTGTGTAATTTAAAGTAATATATAATTCGAACAATAGATCGAAAGTGTTGAAAATTACATTATATACACGACTGTGTAGCGAAGCTCAATTACTGAAGCTCATAACTCACAACAAACAGATAATGGATTGCAGTTTTACCGTAGTATTGCAAGTAAAAAGTTTCTTTCTCTCGCCGATGCAGTATCTACCGCCATTCGTCGGTACCGGTCGGTCGCATTCTCTCTCGGAATACTTGAGACCACCGCCGCAGGTTCTCGTGCAGGGACCCACGGGACCCCAGTCGCCCCAACCACCGTGCACCGCGGCCGGTCGAGTGCCCATGTCCACGCACTTCTTGTGGATGCACCACTGCGAGGATTCGCGTGCACGCACTCCATATTATTCTTTGTTCCGTGAGTTAGAAGAATGCAATATGTCACGCGCGGGCTACTCCCCGTCTCGTACTTTGCGCGGAATACCAATTTCCAGCGCGCGCAAAGTTCTCTTGACACTTCAATTTATTTCAGCGGCGCGATTAAATCTACGTCCGCCGGTCGCGCGAGCGCCCCGAAGGCGACGAAATCTACATCCGCGAGGAGCGATACGCGCGAGGCAGGCGCGCGGTGTTTAATAAATCTCACGTTGGAGAGAGAGAGAGAGAGAGAGAGAGAGAGAGAGAGAGAGAGAGACTAGACTCTCTTTTATTCCGCTAATGTTTTTCCGACGACGACGAATGAACAGACGAACGAAGGCGAATTGCAAATGGCTTTCGACGCGAGGCGCCATTCGCGTTTGCAATTCGACGAGACGTTTGCTCGATAATTGATGCCACCTCGGAGCAGCATATTATTTGCATCCTCGATAATACCGGCGGATGCATAAACAACGACGCTAAGCGACCGCTAAATAATCCGCGCTGGGAATATATTTCGCCCGGGGAACAGGTTCTACGTAACTTACGCGTACCTTGTTCTCGCCGCACTTCGTTCCGTCCGCCTTCGGCGCTCCCTTCGAGTAGCAGGTCGAGTTGGTCAAGCACCACAGCCGTTCGCAACCGCTCGCCTGAAATATACACCGTTGATCTTGAAGAGCTCTAATCAGATTAGTCTTGAAGGGATAGAACGCGAGGGATAGAAACGCGCGCAATCTCCAGCGGGATCGAATTGTCTCTCTGTAAACGCAGCAATTTCCGAAATCTCACTAACGTAGACGGTGACGTGAATACTCACACACACGTGAACGTATCTTCGCTTTGTGATTTATTCAGAGTATGAATATTCCGTCAGTGCGATCGAGCGCGAAAGATAATATATAGATAGATACTGTACGTATGGATAAATGACGAGAGATTACAATAAAAGCCATTTGATTCCCGACAAGCAAGTGACAAGAGAAACTCATAATGCTGATAGTTGATGTGGCGGAGAAATTATAGATTTTAATGAGAAGGTAAAATATCACTAGTAATGCCATTATAAAACGTGATTCGCGTTAATTGGATAGAAAATGTTAAAATGCGATTAAGGTCGATGCTTGTGTTGTAAAGATTTTTTACTTGAGGTTGCGGACATTCTTGCGAGTCGGGAAACGTCATCTGACATTGGAAGGTAGCGTCGTACATTGCACCAGGCAACATGTCCGGATATTTTAATTTCTCTGGAGGATTTCTTGGATTGTCGGTCAAGCATTCACCCAAACCGCTTCTTTACTTGCAGAAATGTTTATATCAGAATGCAAATTTTACATTTGCAGAATTAAATGTCGCATTAAAAGTTTTTAATGGTCGTTTCTACACCACAGAAATTTCAGAACTGTATAATAACTGTATAATAAAGATTTTAATTGATTGTTATTACTTAAATAAAAAAGAACAAAACGGGATTATTATGCTTCTAAAATAAAAAAAAAAAAAGATTTATCGAATGGATTGCATAAACAAGATTAATTTCGCTGCAATTCGTTGATAATGTCATGCGGTAATTAGCTGATGAAATTTATGACAAATGTAGAAATACCTAATGGAGAGGAGAATAATATTGACCAATCAAACATAAATCCACATATATTTACGATGGAATAATATTTTCACGGAACTGCGCGCGCGTTGAGCATATCATCATATATTTGCATAAAGCTGTGCATCATTAAGTAATCAAAAAACGGCCATTACTTATACACAAACTCGATTTACTCGAGAAAGGCTGTTATAAATTTCCTGCTGCAGCTCGACCATCGTATCGTGTATAAGAAGACGATCGGGGACATAATAAAGTAGCTATCATCCATGTCCATCGATGGGCATCCGCTGATCTCGGGTTCGTCGTGAGAACAACCCATGCTATAAAATACGATTTTCATAGTCAGAACACCC
This sequence comes from Pseudomyrmex cubaensis, assembly GCA_014825685.1. NCBI lineage: Eukaryota > Metazoa > Arthropoda > Insecta > Hymenoptera > Formicidae > Pseudomyrmex > Pseudomyrmex cubaensis. The sequence goes on along the minus strand of QVOA01011323.1, from coordinate 51,252 downwards.
TCTATATTACAATATTATGTAAAGGAAGATAGACCGTTGACGTTTTTTTCTCTTCCATCGCGCGTTATCGAGATAATTGTATAAAGTATCAATAAAAAATGATTATAAGTGTCGTTAAAAAAATTTTTTTTAAACTATAAATATATATTTTTTTTCTTCAATCAAGTCTTTTCAAATATTTTTCAATTTTAGCGCTTATATCGTTGTCTAAAAATACTTCGCGCTGTGATAGAGACGCATGGACAGTACACGTGACCAACTTCGTGGGCAATCACGATGCCAAGCAAAAGCCCGCTGTCTTCGTTGATGCAGGCAGCCTTTGCCGAGTCACAGGCCGCGGCGACGTGCGCCAGACCCATCAGGTCGCAATTGGTTTCCTCCGAGCAAATGTCGTACCTGAGAGAACATACACGCGAGTATATGCGCATGACGATCAGGACCTTTGCTTAAGAAAATTACCTCGTAACCAGCACCGCGACGTCAAAGTGATTGGGATGCTTGTCATCCTTCGGATTCATTTTCTCTGCCCATTTAGAAAAACTCTCCAGCGTGTCCTCGGCAGCCGGACTAATGAGCAAATCTATCTACGAGCACAAATAGCATCGAAATTCGATAAATCAGATATGTCGACGACCTAAAGTTTCTTCTTATATTATAAAATATTCAACAGTGAAGTAGCTTTGCTCTTCTACAGAAACAAACTTCTCGATTTTATCTGTGTGTTCGTAACATTACCTCTTCTTTCTCCTTTTCTAAGTATATCATGCGCACTAAAACGGCGTCTATTTGATTTCCCACGGATTTGTCGTGATAAAAGTCAGACACCATATTCATGATTGTCAAGAGGTACTGCTCATAATCGGTATGGTTGTGAAAGTCGAGGAATCTCCGATCGGCGACCAGTCCGATCTCTATGTAACGGTGTATGCTGTACGTGCCCGGCCTGTACGGATTATCGCGCTTCGCACCGAGAGAATTATTTTCCATTAGCCGCTTCTGCCTTTTAGCCAACTGCTCCGCCCACGCGGACTCCCAGTTGTCTGTTAAAGCGGGAATGAGCTTCCACAAACTATGCGCCACTATTTGTCACTTGCTCGTAACTATGCAAAATCCTCTCCGCGTTACGTTACATAATAAACGGCTACGACACGAGCACTATATCGTCTCAAGTTAAAGTGAAATGTTGAAATAACAAATGATGTGGCCGCGTAATGATCTTCGGTTTTCGTCTAAATTATTTGTGTGCAAAAATAAAATTTAAAAAAATTGTCGAATAAGACGAAATATAATCCGATTCTCTAATTCGATTAGAAACTGTTTAAACGATTGATGTAATATCAAGAAAAATGTACCGCTGGTCCCGCAGTGTCGTTTTGATGAGGCGTCGGATGTTTTTTCGAACGGCGCGTTTCGTTTATAAGCTACGTGAATATGCTGGCCGTCCGCCTCGGGTTCCGCCTGATATACTGGCTCGATGAAGTACCGTCCATGATTAGTTTGCACGTATCCAGCCTGCGCGCGAGAGGTGTGTCACATTACCGATATAATAATAGCGATAGCGCATAAAATATCGACACCACTTGTAATACGACATGTTTACTCGATTGATGTAAAATCGTTATTTGTGAAAGTCAAGTCATATATATATACGGATAAAGATCAGCGTTCTCTTCACGCATACACATCTAATTGGCGTGTAAAATTCCACACGCGCGTTTATCAGCGCACATATGTGTCGTGCAAATTCTATTTGTTTCTTGTCATGTATCGCGCGTTAAGATTTGAATAAAACGATTGAATTAACGAAGAAAATTATCTGAGCAATATGGAATATAAAATATTATATGTTATAATATGTCGAAAATGTCACACACAGAGATTGATGGAGCCGATGGCGTTTGTCGACGACGTCGACGTCAAAGTGGTAAAGGCCAAACACGTCACATTCTACGTGACATTTCGATCGATCTACAATGTTCTGTGCGTTATTCAGAAAACGTTTATGAACAAATAAATACTGATTGTGAAAAGAAATTATGGATTGCAATTGCACGTAGTCGATACGCGTCGCAACTTTTAATAGAAATCAATTAGGCATTCCATCCGTTTAACGCAACTTGTAGTTTATATCTGCATAGTTTTTTTTTTTTTTTATTCTAGTAGCAACGAGTCGTGGTTAGAAATTACTGAGATTACCGGGAATGTAATCATCGCAACACAGCTTCGAATATTCGACGGAATATGTTCGTTTTTGTGACGAAAGTTCGGTCATAAAAATTTTTTGATGTTGTGATTGAATGATGAAGAAAACACAACACGTTTCGCACGGGATCAAGTATCTCAATAACACGTTTATAGGTGTCACGTGCGATTCCAGTGATCGTTCTTCTATTTTTACTACTATCCAGGAAAATCCATCGCGCAGTTCAAACTGGCAAATGGCTGAAGTGCAGTGCGTCACAATGAACACTGCGTCGTTGTTGCGCCGATTGAGTGGCCGCGTGATACACACGTTTCGCGGCGCAAGAGTGATCGAGTCGATCTTTTATTACGCACTTAGAAAATGCGTATTGACACAATAAATTTATTGTCGTGTGAATCAGTGTATTGTGAACAATTTTATATATATTCATCTATCTGCGTGTACTTTATGATAATCTAAAAAAAAAAAAAAGCAGTCGAACGGAAAATACGGTGTAAATACAGGAACCGACATCAAGTTTTATTAATAACTCAAAAACAAAAATAAATAAATAAAACTATATGTTATGCAATGATTTCGAGAGATCTTGACTTGCCAAAATAATTTCAATATATCCATTTCTCAGACGTCTAACGCTCTTGTGCTTAAAGAGTGGCGCGTTACCAAAATAGCTTTTCTAGCATTACCCAACGAAAAGCTTTGTTATAAATTGCTATTGCATCATAAGCTCTCTTGAATATGTGCACTACATTCTGCTCCATGTTTACCGTGATGATCCGCGCGTATGCAGTAGAACGTAGGGAACCGTTCTCACATAAAAATGTCGGAAATACTCTCTCGTCGAATTTCGACGGGATTTAGAAATGTTTCAGCGCAACCCTTCCGCAATATCCGTCCGACTGCACTCGCGATTCTCCTCTCGCTTCGTTAACGCTAACCTCCCGAAGGAATCCACGGAACGCATTATGTGAACCAACCACGCTCGCAGCCACTTGAAAATTCTGCTCTATCTCCGACAGCAAATACTCGTCAAAATTAGTAACAATTTACTCAAGCCGCGTGTGCATAAAAATGTTAAAATCTCCGGCTTTCAATTTAAATGCCAGATTAATATATTCAAAACCGTCATTGAATATTGAATTGAGATTTTTTCGTTTCGAAGAAAAATCATGACAGTCATACAATAATTATGTGCTTTCTTTAAACGATCAATTAATCCTCTACTGTGTTATCGGAAAAAGAGATATCGCATCGCGACATACGATGCATTATGAATGACAAGAGAATTCGTAGACATTAATTAATGCGGTTACCGCATTAATTAATAATAAATTCCTTACTCTAACAGTACACCTCGATAAGGCATTTATCATATCAACGCAACCGAGCACAAACATGCTCAAGATTCTTCTCTCGGTTCGTTAACAACAAAGTTCTCGGTGTAAGTTAGTATCCCCGGAAACGGGACGTGTGTTGTACTAACCACGCCGTCGCACAAAGACAGAGCCGCTCTGGAATTGTCGTGGCCTCGAACGGCGCCGCGATAGTGACACTGCCGATCGGACGCTCTCCTGAATCTCAAACCCTCGTCAAGATTAGTTCTGATCCCGGCGCCCCGTGTTTCCACCACCATGTCGGGCGAGATAAATTCATGGTACGGGCTGAGCTCCACGTGGTGATCGATTCCGTTGAAGGGCAGCACCAGGTGCAATTTATCGGCCGTCCCGAGGGATCGCTTCCCGCGTTCGCTGATCTCTCGGCGGTCGTAGAAATTCGGCAGGGAATACGTGCTGAAGCTGCCGTCCTCGAGCACTCGTCTCGGTATCAGGAACTCGGACTCGCGAATGTCACGGGTATATCTGGTTCGGTTCGTTTGACACGTGATAAAATACGTCGCGAATAAACTTGACTTGAATTTCGAAAAATGTTCAATGTTCTTTACTTGGACAAGTTAATTTTTTTTTCTATTTAAAATTTGGCGGATGCTAACTAAAATTCCGCGTTGTCATTATAATTTAATTATTGTGCTTTATCGTGATTTTGTCAAGAATACGAGCACTCAGCCCGTAAATCTCGACAATGGTCTAGACTCAAGCTCTGTCGCGGCAATTCATAGCAATTGCGAACTGTGAATGCACTTACCTACCATGGTATACGTTTCCGGGTGCGTTGGCGTATTTTTCGAGCAAATCGCCATTAACAGTCACAAAGAAAAGCGTCAGAAATGCTAAGAATATCATCATTATAAGTGAAGTGAATCTCGAGCTGAACCAACCTAAATACGTGCTTGAAGTTGCCAGATGTCGGCAAACAATAAAGGAACGAAGTCGTTTCAATAGTTTATACATATATATTTATGTATATATATATCCATATACATATCGTAATCAGAAAATGCAAACAATTTATTTATGTGCACCGATTTGCGTAATAATATCGATGATCCAATTAAAATGCGATGACACAAATGTCGATTAATATTCTGATAAAATATTGTCATACACGTTTGTAATAATTGTCATAATGAGATAATCGCGAGAGAGAATATCGCATATCGAATGAGTTATTAATGTAAACTGAAAATCTATGGTTATTTGATCAATCAGTGCTTGAAAAAGATAAAATAAATGCATTACGATTACAAATTTGTTCCAAAAGATTCGGATTCGTATAAAATAATAAATAGAATGTTAAAAATTGTGCCCGAACTAATTTCACGTCATTATTAGGAATAATACGACTGATCGAGAGAGAATCGTGATTTATCATATATAAATATAAGAGTATTCTTCCGATTTATGAATATTTTTCACAACCACATTACAAATTTAGCATATTTTTAGTCTATAATATCGAATTTATTTAAATATCTTTTTAAGAGACAAGGTTGATATGCAAAATTAAATTTTTAATATAGCACGAATTTTGCTCGCTCGTTATGAAGCTACTTTCCAACCGGGACCGCAAAATCAAACCTCTATTTTCCGATACGATATTTGATATCGTACGTTCGTTATGTTACCATTCAGTCCTTATTTTGCAAACTCTCTCTCTCTCTCTCTCGTACAGGAACCACGTTATCGGAAAATACAGAACATAAAGCAACAGACAAATTGGAACTTGAAAATTCGCGCGAAACGAGCGTGTTTAAATTTCACAGAAAGATGAACGTTTTAAAGTCGAGAGCTACGCGTTGAACAGCACGCAAATATTACCATTCACATTATCGACGACGAAGTTTATGCAATTTTACGCTCAGTCGCGGCATTTTGCATACACTTGTTGCACTTGATTCAATATCAGTGACAGAAAGGAAAAACCGAAAACAGTATATACGGTCAAAGAACAGAATTTTTTTTTCAAGCAATAAAACAAACCTGATGATATATGTACATAATAATATTATCTTTATTGATAAAATATTATAATATATATAAATGTATGCATGTATTCACGATACAATACAGTTGTAAACATCGAACGTTATTTCTCAACTCACTCATTCGAAGTAACGTGCGTACGACAAGTACGACCTCATTTGAATTGGACCAGATACGACCGCGAGATGAGTGACCCGATAGAGGTTAATCTCAGTTTATCTTTTTTTTTCTCTTCTGTCAAACAAGCGAAGAACAATTGACGCTTTGTTATCCGTTAAAGCTCAAAGGCAGCGGAGCGAAACGCGCTTCCATACGGACGCTACTCTTCTATCTGACGCGAGAATCGGCAAGAACGGCAGCATAGGTAATCGATGACTCTGCATACAGAACATAATAATACCATCATAAATTTCCGCGCAAAAAAAGAGCGCAAGTTCGATGAATAAATTAAACAACAACGCGGCCGGGGCCAGCACGAATCAGCGGCGCCATCCATCAACGATCGCAACAGCTTTCCAGTGAGGACAATGAATAAATTACGAGAGAATATATCCTACAATCGGCAGGATCCATTAACGCGGGCGCTAAAAATTCGCGAACCCACCGATTGGTTCAGTCGTGCGCAACAATCGTTTGCAAAATGAAACAAGCTGCTCGCACCGCAGCTTTGTTTTACCCATCAAAATGCAGCTACGATAAGCTCTCATTAGGATTTACATTTATTATTTATTTCTTTTACATATTAGAGATTTTCGGATTCAATGTATCTATATCGGATTCATACGCATGATATATATGTATCAGTCTTTCCTGTATGATTGTTTCTAATCGTTATCGTATGATTGCTACTTTTTTTTCCATCCGCCATCCAGTTTTTGTTATTATCAGCTGCGCGTGCAGTTTATCGTGCGCGTTCTCTCTCTCTTTCTCTCCCTCTTCCTCTCCTTCTCCGCCGTCATCTCGTTGTGTCAACCTTGCGGATACACTCAACCACAGATAAATGCGGACGGGAAGCAGCGGGTGGTCTTTTCGCGCTCGTCATTCCGGCTGTCGATGACAACCGGTCGTTGGCCGATCGGATAATTAAGGACCTACCTGCGCGAGAGCGCGTTCCGGGAGGAAAAACGAATGCGCTAAATTGCCGAGGTCCGGGATCTCTAGGGACGTCACCGTGCGCCCCGAGGCAACGCGGCGACCGCCTCCGTCGATGCGACGTCGCGTCGCCGGCGGGAAAGAAAACACGCGACTGTGTGTCGAGAACCCGCGCGATGTTAAACGGCCGACGACAAGAGAGCGCGGTCTTTATTTACGGCCGTAACTCGCGGGTTTTACATAAGCGAGCCGTCGAGCAAAAAAGAGAGAGAGATTAGGAGCGTCCCGGGTGTCTCTTCCTTTCCCCGCGAGATCCCGCCTAATTCCTGTTTATATGACACCGGGGCGCAGCCGTGCGCGACACGAAAAGGGAGTCGGTGAAGTCGATCTAGCCTCCTTGTGGGCGATTTAAATGACTCTCGCACGACAGTCTGGCCGAGCTTGTTGCTCGTTTTTGCAACCTTGACGGGATCACGATGACAAGTACGCCGGAGAAAGGATCACTGCGAAATTCAAGTTTCAACTGTTACTTCAGCAGTTTGTTTAATATCGAGTGTAGGCACATGTCGTTTCTTTAGCTCGAAAAATCGATGTCGATAGTTGACAATCGTGTCCACGATTTTTCTAGAAAGCCGCCAACTTTAACACAGCTCTATCCCATAACCGTCCATGTAGTTCTTACACGTCACCGAGTACCAGTGCAAGTATCCCGTGCGTCATGCACATGAATGGAGACTCAATGCATCTTGGCGGATACGCTCCGGTAGACTTAATCAAACGCACACCGACCGGTCTCGCCAGGGAGTTAATTCAACGTTATGGCCGATCGTTTGTCATACACGAAGGACGGACGGTCTCTCGGTGCGCGCACGAAACCGAGTTTTACAGGGGACAGAGGCAAAAAACGATATTCGCCGCGAATAGAGAGTGGGTGGTCTCCGTGTCTCCGCGGTACTACTCGCGAGCGGCGCTTGCTTGGGACGTTGTCGTGTTGCCGGAGATAGTTACCCACGACGAGCAATAAAATCAACACCACCGTCTTGCTCCCTTCGGGACCATGTTTCTATCGGGACGGTAACCCCTATGAATAATACGACGACGTCGCGATATCATCGAGCCACCGGGTATAAGCGCCGTAGGAAGTAACAGGCGGTGCTAACTATTAATCGGGCGCGGTGCCGATCTCTTCGCGCGACATACGGATTTATCCACGGAGTTGAATTATCGCTTTGCTTGCGAATTGTCGATCGATTTTCGCGACGCCAACGTGTACGCGTTATTGAGCCTGATGTCGGTATCTAAAGTTACGTTTCTCGCAGGTGAACAACGTCCTATATTGTAATATACTTCAGCATCAATTGGTTCTGCCGCGATCGTACGATTTATCGCTTGTCCCGGTATCCGTCGAATCGGTACACGGTGTGTATCGCTGAAAATCCGTGACACGATTTCACGACGACAACGACGACGACGACGACAAACAACACGCGGCACAAGCCCGCCTGTCGTCGCTCTCAGGCGGGGAATTAATTGTCCGCGGAAGATGTATGACCTCGGCAACGACTTTCTTGATAATAAGCAGATTGCCGATAGCTATTCGCACGTCCTACGAACTCGCACTCGTGTAGGCCGGCCGCATTCGCGGATTTTAGAATCGATACGACCTTCGGCTGCACAGGCAGCTGCTCAGGCAAGATCAAGCGGCGCGCCGATAATACGAACATAATATCTATACGCGCGTATAAATTGATAATCACGTAATCGCGCGCGCGTACATAAAAACGCTATTTAAAAGTAATAAAAGTGGATTTCCGTTCGCGTCATGGCCCGCTACATTAAGCGACTTCAAAGTGGAAGATAAGAAGTCTGGAGAACGACTTTCGAGCAATATTCCGCACGCGCGCTTCTTCTTCTTCTTCTTCTTCTTCCTTTATGAAATACGCATACTGCTTTTTATACGTCAGTTGTTCCAAACTTTTAAATCTTCATAGAGCTTAAATCTTCCGGCTACGCGAAACATACTACTCGATTATTGATGACGCATAGTTTTTGTGATCCATTAAGATGTACAAGTGTGCGCGTCTTATCGAACCGAACATTTTATTCCTCCGCCATTTCGGTTCAATCAATTTCGTCTGGCTAACGTATCCATTTAACGCTCGTAAAAGAACTATATCTTCGAAAGCACCAACGGTGTGCTGCAACGTTCTCGGCTTCCTTAGCGGGAGATTCCGCTTTGGCATCGCTTTCGTATATAATCCCGTCGACATCTCTCCGCCGGGCCTCTCTTTGGATGCTGTACACGTGCGATCCCACCTCGCTTCCCATTTCGGCATTACACGTCGGAGCTCCTTTTACGCGTGGGATGCCGATGGGCTCGATTTCGGTCGAGCGAACTCAATGAGGAGGAGATACAATCCACGAAGGTGAGCGCCGGAGCACCTCGGGACCGCTTGTGAAATCGGAGCGAATCCCGCCGTGAGAAACGAGACGCGAGTACGAAGGAGGACGGCGGGATCGTGAGGATTAAGAATGAACGTAACGATAAATTTATCACTGTCTGTGGAAGAAAGGAACAGCCGGCGCTGCATACATATTGGAGTATCGGATCGACAGTGGAAACGCGTGTCAGGTAAGATAGACGCGATTTTGCGATATCATGTTTACCTTTTCTTCATGCCTCGCGCCCTCCGATCCCGATCCGTAGATTAAATATACACAGGATGTAGAAATAAAATTGAATAAGATCGAAAGAAACTCGTGCGGATGATGTTGGCGCGAGGAAAAAAAAGAGACGAAAACAGATAAGATCTTTTTACACACAGACGAATTTCAATATATTTTCTTACGGATACGTTACATATTTCCTACTTATCTCTCTAGTCCATTAATTCTCGTATTAGATCGATTTACGAAAAAAAAAAAAAAAAAAGAAATTAATCCCTACATTTTTCTTTCGAAAAACTGCAGCGAAGTTGGATTTGCGAGCTGATGGTGAAATTAATTTTGCTGAGATCTCTATCTTCCGCGGACGCGCGTGCTCCCGCTGCTTCGAGCTCTCTTTTTTTATCCTTCGTGTCTGGGGAAGGTATTACCGGCTGTATCGGCTTAATAGTCCCGTCGAGAGGATAAAACGGTATATCGCGCAATTAATCCGAAAGGATCGGCCGAGCGTGTCATAAGAGCTCGTAAACTCAGGAAGCATCCTCTTGCATCCTCTGACGTAAGAAGGAACAAAATAAAACACTCATAGAAAGAGATGTGAGAGAAATTGCGCCATCAATTGGGCCACTGAGATTCGTCAAACGTCAAAAACGAAAAGAAAAGAACAAAAAAATTACGCAGTTTCCCGTTTGATTGGCGACAAAAAGAGGCACACTTGTGAAAGAAGAGGATAAGTTGCTTCAATAAAATCTCAATTTTTTCCCTTGCTTTCTTGAAACGATCTTCACCTCGCACGGTCCACCAGGGATCCGAGAGCAGAAATCCGCGTGCCTTTTCTCCACAGAGGCGCTCGTAAAATCAGGAAGAATCCTCACGCGCGAGAGAAGAACCGCGAAACAGAGGAGCCGCAAGAAACGAAGGAGCTGCTCGCTAGAACGACCGAAGAGAAGTAGAGGGAGTCGGCGAGGCGGACAGACATACAACGCGGACGGCCGACGAGGGAGAGACGGAAGGCGACCGAAGGAGAGAGGCGCACAGAAAACGGGTCCACGGCTGGGTGGAGGAACTAGTCTCACCTAGTAGATCGCCCTGTCGCGGTGTGTGCTTTCGCGGGCGGCCGAGAGAGAGACGCGAACGAGAGTAGGAGGAGGTGGGAACGTGAGTTCCCTTCTACGCGGCGCGAGAGAGGAGGCGGAAAAAAAAAAGAGAGGCGAGAGAGCACGCACACGTACGCGAGAGCGCGGCGGCATTGCGGCGGCTATATGTACGCGCGCGCTCGGTGTGTGTGCGTGCGCGTGCACACCGAGAGCGAGCGCGCTGCAAAACCGAATGTGTATGTGCACCGGGAGGAAACGCACGTACGTGCAGAAGGAGTTGAGAGAGCGGGACGGAGACGGAGGGAGAAAAAGAGAGAGAGAGAGAGAAGCGAGGGAGACAGTGAGACGGGCCGTGTGTATGTACCACTAGAAGAGTGTACCAGGCTACTAGTGTTGTGACGGCGATCGTGCCCACGACTTCTCTGGCGGGCCGGTATCCGCGTTCTATCCGTCTATCTTCTCCTTCTCGTCGCGCCCTCCCTGATCCGTGGCGTTTTTGCGTCGGGTTCCCTCCGTGCTCCCCGAGAGCCCCCTAGTATCCTCTTTTTTCTCGACGACGGGGGCGATCTCTCCTCCGCCTTCTCCTCGTTTCCTCTTCGTTGACCTCTTCTGTTCGTTTTACTCCGACAGTTTCCTTTCCTTTTCTCTTACTTCCTTTCCTCTCCCTCGTCCCCGGCGTGATTTCGCGCGGACACGCGCCTCCACTTCCGGCCGAAAAGTGACCTCTCGGGCGACGGGTCTCTCGCAGGCAAGGCCAGTACGGCTTCGCTACTTCGACCGAGAATATAGCCGAGGGTGTTGTCGTAAAGTACGCGCACGATCAGGTCTAAGTGTTCGCACGCGTGTGGGTGCTCCGGAAACGCGCGCCACGTGCTGCCGCCGCGACGTCACCGCCGATGGGTACGTATATATGCCATTTGCATCGCTGATGCGTCGATGTTCCTTCTGTTTACGAGTGACGAGCGTATCTGCCGGTGGTTACGCTTTTACCGACACGTCTCTCACAAATGGCGAATCTATCTGGACCTTACGACTTCGGAGGCTGACGACGTGAGAGTTACAACGCGGCCACGTGCACGTTCCGCATCCGTCTTGCGCGTTCGGAATTCTTACGTTTATCTCCGCGATTTGCGTCGTTTTTGAAACGCGAGTTGGATCGTCAATGCGAGAACGAGAATCACCGATTGAGGGGCTACGTCAGATTTAATTTTTCGATTCTGGTTGACGTGACCGCGCATCTTTGTGTGTATCTTTCCAGATCTTAAATTAATTTGCAGTTAAACTTACTTCAACTAGTTCTCTCTCACTAATCAAAAATATTATTAATACCAAAATTACTGAAATATAAATTGCTTTTTCGCGACAAGTTTCAAGTGCTTTTTATGCACGACACGTCGATATCTCGCGTGAGAACACGAAAAATGATCGACTTCTTTCTATTGCTAAAGGTAAACGCGACTAAAAGCTTCGGTAACGGTTAACCGGCGCGGATGATCGAGCGAATCCGCTCGGAAAGTAACAGGTTCCAGGCTCGCTTTTTACGCAACCGCCTGATTCGCTACGCGGAAAAATGTCGGCGCCGTCAACGGCCTCGTTTATCTCGTGTCGGGGACGAAGGGATAAAATTCCGCGCTGTGGTTGTGGCAGGCTCTTCGAGCCGCGAGTTTCATCGCGGCGTGCTGAAGTGCCGCGCGAAAAAAAAAAAAAAGAACACTCTGCCGTCCATAAATCTCAACACGCGGCGAGATTACGCAAACAACGTCTGTCTGCGCGAACATTCCGCTTATACGTGTCTGTGTTATGAGTTTTTCGTGGTGAATTTGCCCGAATTACATTATTTTACCGCAAAAGCAGATCTCTCAATAGTAGACCGGGTGAATCGCTGATTTATTTGCGATACAGGCGTGCGATTTTTCGCGCGCGTTGTGATTGATCTGAGAAATTCTCGCGGCACGTAACATTTATTATACATGTACTATTCTTATCGCGAAGTTCTCGTAATCATATTTTTCCCTGAAAATGACAGATATTATTAGATGCGACTTGTAAAATCGTGAATAATTAACCGATATGTCGTTCATGGTTATCGGAAAAGACTGCCAGGCGAAATAATTTCCATATATATAAATGTCCGAACGTATCTGCTCGCCTTTCGTCCTTCGTGCCGACAACGTTCATTTTTCATACGGATTAATAAGTTTCCACGAACGACAACGATTCGCCTAGATTTGTATCGGCGAAGTCGTTCGACTTGTTTTTCTGCGCGACAGAAAGCACTGCCTGAGGAAACGTATCACGCGTCACGGATCATCTGCGATTTTACATTGACACGTACATACGTTTAATGGAGCGAACGTCGTCGTCTATTCATCGAACGACACGCCCGCGCGACGGATAATCAAACGATCTTAATCGGTCGCAGCTACAAATCATCATAGCGATCCGAATGACAAATAGCGAATAAGTTTTTTTCAGAGATTGAAGACGAAAGTCAATAAATAATTTCCGCGCGTACTAACCGTTTAAAAAAATTAAAAAAAAGAAATCACTGCCGTTCTTAATCGACGTAAATTTGAGGATGAAATCATCCGGGATCCAATTTACCGCTCGAACGTGTAATTCTCAATTATCCGATCAGCGCGACACGGAGATCGCAGCGCATTAATTAATCGAAATGGGTCAGCGATATTTGCCGAATGAAAACCCGCTATTTGCAGATCGTGCGCCATTCTTTCAAAGTGCCGGATGCAGAAAAAAAAAAGGATCCGGCTCTTCTCTTACGTCATTTACGTTGTTACACGTATCAGGATAATGATAACCCGACAGCCGGCGCGGTACATCGGCGTGCTCGAGGAGTTGCATATCAAATCGAAAGTCAACAAATTACGCTTGCAGTTAATGAGAGACTTGTTTCGACTCCGCGAAGAGAGCCACGTAATTATTAAATCGTTAAGGAGGGCCATACACGGACAGGTATGAGACGGGGCTTGCTGATGTTTAAATTATCGTTAACTCTGCGAGTCCGATGAAACGCGATTCTTCGCGAAAAAAAAAAAAAAAAAAAACAAAGTGCGGTGACGCGCTCAAGAAAACTCGCACGATGATGATGCCAGTGAACGGACGTGATTAATTTTGAAGAGAAAATGATCTTTTTGTTACATTTCTCGATCCATCATCCGGCGAACAATGAACGTGTCCTGGCGTCTCGCCCGTTTCATTCTTATGCTAGCGTACAATCGTTATAAGTCGTCATACATCAAATGTTATTTACATATCAACAATGGATTTACTGATGATAGCCCCGTTTCCACCCGATATACGCTTATTAAACATTTTTAATTGCATAAATCGGAACGTAATTGCGTGCTTTAAAAGCTCGCACGAAATCCCCGCATCACGCTGCGCCACACATAAATATATCCTCGCTTATTCTTATTCTGTAAAATACGAGCAAAATATCGCAATGCGAAGCGTACACGATAGCTGTCTGGCGGTTAGAAATTTATTATGTGGTCGCTTAATTTATTGCCCGAGTTGTGCGCGCACGGTGAGACTCACGAAAAAACGCGTTATGGATTTAATAACTTGATAACTCGCGATATACGTAGGCGTAATCACATTCGATGTAATCTGCCAAGCGCGAGGAAGCGCTCTTTTTTTTTTATTCTTGTCTCGTTAATCGAATCGCGGAAGTAACCTGTTATTATTGATTTATTATTATTTACGATATAGACCCCGCCGATTTTATTTGACAGACTTTTCCATCGCGGCCAGTCGATATTAATTAAGTTTTCTTCGTTTGCCACGCCATAAACGGGAGCACGTGTTATAGGCGAGCGCGCGTAATTTGAGAGCCGACAAGCGTAAAACACTTGAAAAACGCAAGATTAATGGATTTCGTAGTCAGCGCGGTACTTTTTGCCGCGCGGTGAAAATCGCATGGTGACAAAAAAGAGGCACTTACGCGAGCTCGTACAACAATCGCTAGATATCGCTCGGTTTCCGTATGTCGTATAATTTGAAGCTGCGCAGGCTCGCTAGGTGAGTGTTGTCATATTAATTATGTCAACGTGCGAAAGAGTTCGACGACGGTAGAAACGTCGATACGCCTGTAGGAATTAATCCCGCTCGAACGACTTCAGAAAATTTATTCGCTTTCCCCGTTCGTGCCTTTTCGCAATATTTTCACATGTGATTACCTACTCCGCCAGTTTCAACAGTTACTGAAACATATTTCCTCTGTATCTCTCGTCTCGCCGTGTATTTTCTCCCCGTCGCTCTTTTGCCTCCTTCCTACGAGGAAATGTTTATCCGAGAGGCGGCGAAACCGCCCACTTCCGGCCGAACACGTCAATTAAAAACACATGTAAGGACCGCGCAAAACCGTGCGTGTGTTCGCTCATCGAGCACTCCCGTCATCTCTCTAATGACACTCGTGCCGTTAATCTACACCGGTGTACTCATCCCATGCGCGGCGTATTACAAGCGCGACAACTCAATCGAGATGAAGCGAGGCGCTTTAAAACCTACGCCGCGCTTATTAATATTCCGCGGTTGTACCGTAAGTGGTTACGTCTGTTACTGACACGGCGCGCGATCGTCCGAGAGCGACGCGACCGCTACACCGATGCTTGTAATTTACACATCGCGGCACATTCTCGCGTCTACTTCGAATACATACGGGAAAATTCTGTTTGTTTGTCATAAGTCACAACATTGCCAATTAACATTTCTAGACTAGTTTTCATAGCAATTTTCCTGCTACAATTTTAGAGTAACACAGACATTTTCGTTCGAATTGCTTCAAATTTTCGTATCAATAATATGATGAGAAATTGTTTTTCGTAAATAAAGTTGACATATTTATCACTGTTCTGTTTTACGCGTGCTTATTAATCATTATAATAAAGTGTAATGTCCCCGTTCTGTCCAAATATCGATTGAAAACAACGATATCGACAGATACCGTCGATATGCGTCAATTCGCGTTCTGATATACACGCAAAGCGTACTCGCGTCTCGCTTGACAGATACTCCCGCCGGGCTAATTACCAATTCCGCGTCGCATTAATGAACTTGCTTTGATTTTCCCCACCCGACCCATCATTCCGGCTGCGGGTCTTCTCTGCGCTCTCACCAAGCGTCGACTTCGGTTTCTGTGTGAAAGACGTGCCCGCAGAGAAGGATAAAGCTATAATCGTGCAGATTAAGCGAACTTGCAGCTTACGCGCCACTACCACATTTTCGGTCGAATACATTACGAAGCTCGAGGTAGTTAATATATTAATCGGCGTCGAAAAAAGCATGCTGCAAATTTCGAAACTACTCCGCGCTGAGTTCTTCGCACGCGACAGATTCAACGGAAAAATATATATAACGTGGATGAGCATTTAACGACAGTATCATCTTTCACATCTACTTTGAGATTACGATTTTATTGTTTGCGAGAGATGTACGAGAGCCGTACTTACTTTTCAAATCAAACTCTGGCTTCAGCCTCTTCAGTAACTTGTCCGGGGTCCATCAACTGCACGGTTGAATGAATTCCAATTATCGTAACTGCGGAGCGCGTCACCGCGAAACGACCCTGAAGCAACTCGGTAGCTCGACACACCCGAGAGAATCGTGCGTTTCATTCGGGTGTAAACTTTGCGCGCGCGCAAAAAAAAAAAAAAAAAACTGAGATAAAGTTGAGATTGCCCGTTCTCATTTCTCTCGCGGAAACTTTTTCACGAAGGGATTAAAATGTCTTACCTCTTTATTATCGCAGCATATTCCGCACTCGAGCGGCAAGAGTTAGATATAGGCGAATCGATCGCGAGGGTATCAGACTTTCGTCTTTCACCCGAGGGATTCGATTTCCGATATTCCGAAACTAACTAACTTCTTAGATTATATAAAATAAAGCCGTTGTTATTGTAATGTACGGTTGTTATTCTTCGTTGTATCTACTTGCTCTGTCGCGAGTTTAATCTCTCTACACTAGCGTGTAACACAGCGAGAGAGAAACAAAACGCTCCGCTCTTTTTACTTCACTTTACTTTCGACCTTTAGAATTTTTCTTCCGGACCACGATCAAAGGGAGAACTTTAATTAAGTGCTTTCTCGCAAATTATCTCCCTGCGCTTCTTGACCGCGGTCGGACATTCTTCGAAGAACTCAACAACGTTTTAATTCGCAACTTAAATCGCGGAGTGACCCATTTGCTACGTGACGAGAGGATTTAAACGAAAGACTCATGCCGCGGTTACGACGTGTGTGTTCCAGAATAAAGAAGAAACGTCGGCGGACATCAAGGAGATCGCGTTCCGTTAACAAGAAACACGTTCGATTCAGTGCCAATCATGCGGTACCTGATGCTCCAGATTCTAATCGCCGTGTTGCAGCCGAACCTCGAGGCCCGGCAGCGTGTACCTAACGTCAGAGGTAAGTTTTGTGTAAATATACTTCTCACTTCTATTTTTACTCGCTCTCTTTCGCTCTCTTTTGTCACGTGTGTCGATCATACGATTTTCCCACGACATCGCAGTCTTCTATCTCGGTCCAGCAGTAGCGTAGAAAAAAAATTACGTCGAGCTTGCGCGATCGAAGGATATTCAAGCGCAATATCATCCTGTGAATTATTAGTTTACTCCGATAAAAAAAATTTCAATCTGAAACGAAACACAACAGCATTACGTAGACTTGATTCGCGCGCGACCTCGCGTCTCCACTTTCTCGAGTTTCTTCGACTCGCATGAAAACTGGCCGTGGCGAGTTCTCGAGTCTTACTTTTAGCAGGACGCGCTCTTATTAAGAACACGAATAGAAGCGCGAACGTGGGATTTTGCGAGACGCAGGAGACGGAAAGAGGAGTAATTGCGCTTGGAAAGAATTGGACGCGCAGTTTCTTCGAGCAATCGTTCGAGAGAGATACGTCGTAAAATGCTAATACGCAACTTATTTATATGCCGGGACACTTTTAATGGCACTGTTATAGTCGCTTTACATCGATTTTTAATTATGTCAATAAATAAATTTCGGATGTGTATCTCGCGCGGCAGTGAATCGGACTGTCACTCCGGCCCGGTAATTGATTGTCATCCGGTGATGCCCGGAGCGCGACACGAATACTCTGCCCGGTTTCGACAGTCGCTGTACGATTCCGCTGATCTTATCGGCGAATATCGGCGAACGCGAAGCCGCTAGCCTGGCGCACGGCCAATCGACATAACTTTTAGCGCTGCTTTTGACATGCCGTACTGCGCGAGAGATGCTGATTCCGCAAAACGGTAGATGCTCTCTCGCGAGAATCATCTTCGTACAGTTTGTGAAACTGCTACGTCTGGAAACTGAAATATAATATCAACGAGTTCAATTTTCGATTTAATATATAGCTCGCGCGTTAAAATTAATATATGTTTATTATTGTCTATACCACGCTGTGTGATAAAAACGATCGACTGATGCAAGGAGACAAATTTCTTTGCGTTGTAAAAAAAAAGCTTCGACACTTGAGACCTCGCAGATAGAAATCCATATTCTTCCTTCTGAAACCTCTTAAGCGCCATTCATGCGATCGGACTTACGTCGAATCGTTTGTCAACCGCTTTATTCAGAAGCGCGTCAAGTCGGAGTGATAGATGCGTCTTTCTTCTCTCGTTTCGAACATACGTTTTCTCTGACGAAGAAAACCCTCTCTATACTACTTCGTTAAACATCGAGCGCGTACTCGAAGACAAAGGTTCTCGAACGCGGCGACGCACGAAGACGAGTTTCACGAGCGACGGGCAGTGAAATACAAAAAGACTGATTTCACGGACGACGACGCGACGAAAATACAAAACCGCTCTCGCTGGCTTCGGAAGACAATGGAAAAGGCAAAGAAGAGAGATGTGGTCTCGAACTCGCGCTGAAAGGCTTGCGGTTGCATTGAAAATTCGCAGGGTGTTCTTTTCAATGTAGATCGTTGTCGTCGGTAGCGTCGCCCGCTAATGCGAGAGTCCCGGTCGCTCGTAAATATTTATTCGTACCGTGGGCGAGGAAAACAATGCGCGAGACGTCGAATTACGTCGGAACGCCGAGAGAAAGAGAAACGTGCCGGACGTGCCGTTTCGAAATTACCCTCTCGTTAGGGGATAGTTATTATGATCAGAGAAAATTATACGCCGCTCGCTCTCTCGCGCGGGGGACTTGTTTACCGAAACGCCATGGCCTGAAACGCCGAGCCGGGTAACTGACACGGATAATTTGTCCGACTCGCGATAACCACTTCGGCGTCCCTCTCGGGTTGATTGCGGAATTATTAACTCGCCGGAGGTAACGTAATGACGGAGACATTAGTGCGGTTTGCGCCTCGTCGCGTCTTTCTTTCTCTTTTTTCCTTTCTCTCGATCTTCCGATTCGGAAAAATTAACGGTCGTACACTAGTGCGAACGAAAAAATTATTACTCTCCCTCCTCCCTGATCGTTTCCGACGAAATTGGAAGTCCCGGAATCGACAAGGGATAAATTTGTCGATTTCGAGGGAAACCGCGTGACGCACGCGGTGCCGCAATAAAGCGGAAGAGCGTTTCGCTGCGGAGTCGCATGGCCGCCTGTAATCAAGCTGAGAGCGCCTCTTCTCAAAGTAACCCGAGGTGTGTTCGCCTGACCCTACGAAGATCATTCACATGAATGAATGTATATGTCTTCTCTTGCTTCGGTCTTTGCTTACACACATCGGATCGGTGGATGCAATCAATTTTTTGATTGAAAACACATCCGCTCCTCTCTCTCCGAAACCCCGATTTAACCCAGTATGAACTACTATATATTTGAAATTGGTTTCCTCGGGATTGAATGTGGAATCACAAAATCGTTTAGACGGACCGATTGAAATCCGCGTATATAATTGTCCGGAACACACCAATTTAAATGTCAGGCGCGCTCGTTACAAATTCCAGCCAGCAGATTTTTCCGTTCAAATCAACACGCGTATTTCCGCGAGGTGTAGGAGTCAGCCGACAAATAGCCCGACAGCGAGCGCGTTTCTGAGAGAACAAATTATTGGCGGGTGATGAAAGCAAATAAACAAAGCGAAATTCGAAACTTTTTCGAACGTGTTTTGTGTATACGTGTGAAATAAAACGCCCGGGAAAAATATATCGCAAATCCCGAAACATTTCACGTGGGAACGTCCAGGGCGAAGAATCCCTTTTTATCTTCCGGCGGGAATCACCGGCAACCTGCGACGCGGCGCTAAACGTCCGCAAAATCGAGAAAGAAAAAGAGAAGAAGTGCGCTTCTCGTGTCCGTAAAACCAACACGACGAGCCGCCCATTCATGGCTCGAGCACGCTGAAAAATCGCCCGTTCGTTCGTCGCATAAATGCGCGCGCGGCGGCCCCGGCGTGGGCGTCGCGTGTATATCCGTGCCAGCGTCGTATTATGGTATATGCGCGCAAGAGAGTATATACGAAATGCAACGACGGCGATGCATCCTGTGCACGCGCACCTGCACAGAGACATACGCGGGTGCGCGCGGGCGATCGCGTGGGCAAAACGCTGTCAATGGTGCGTGAGGTTCCTTTTTTTTCTTTTTTTGCCATCTCTTATTTCTCTCCTCTCTCACGGATTTTGTTGATCCCCGGACTCGAGTGGCCAGGCCGTGAGAAATAAAAGGCCTGAGCCGATGCGTAGGCATCGGGAAGCGTGCGAAATCCGAAAACGCGTTGCAAAGCAAGTCACACGTCGCGTAGGCACCGTCGGCGATTCACCATGTCAGGGATATCGGCGCGATTTGTCTTCGATCTGGTTGTCCGGGCGTCCTAGATGTCTTTAATAGCCGATCAAGGAATTTGCATAATTTGCGTCGAAAAAGAAACATGATAATACGCAGGATGTTATAAATTTAAAATAAACATTAAAACAAAACAACAGACGTCAGACGAACACACAGACAATTACGAAGTACGTATTTCGATATTTCTGTTGCTCTTCTCCCAGCTATGGTAATGATGTTTTTGGTTCGCAGAGACTAGAACTTTGCGTCTCTCTCGCGAGGATAAAAGTCTCGTTTAAGATAAAGATCAAAATAAAAAAAGAAAAGATAGCTTCATTACCATCGAATTAGGACTTAAAGGTCAGCGCAACGGTTAAGGTTCTCAGTCGTAATTTAGCGACCAGTTCTTTCTATTATTATTATTCAGTTTCACCTTTTTGTTTTTTTTTTGTTTTTTTGTTTTTTTGACGACATCACTAGTGTAAATAAAACGCACGCGCTAAAAAGGTCAGCCGCGTCGAATCCCGCACCGCGTGATACCCCACGCGTGTCTCTCCTTTATCTCCGTTAAACGTTCGCGATATAAATCATAAGAGAATCGTGTATGCGCGCCGGCAAGAGAAAGATTCAATGGGCGATACGTAACGCAAACACTGCCTCGCAGCCGGCCATTGTGACAGGTACAGCGACGACTTCGCTTGCGACTTAACGCGATATTGTGCCCAGATGCGTTAGGCGCATCTATCTCGCCGTGAGATAATAAATTGCAAACATAACCAGCCATTTACCTGAGTACACTTATTCCCCCGTGGCCGCACGCTACACGGGGACGTGCCGCCTTATCTCGGTAACCATTTCTGCGGAACAAGAACTCGGGGAGATATTTCTCTCGAGAAACCGCCGGGCGTCTTACGCCCCGATACAGAGTTGCAGGCGCATCGCGCAAGAAACGAGATATTTTCCGTAACCTGCCGTACTCGCCGACCTTTATCTAAATCCACGAGCGACAGCGCGATAACGAAGATTTTACGGAGGCGGTAAAATTTTATACGTCGTTTAAGTCAGACGCCGGAGCGCCGGATTTAACGATTTATCGCTTTGATTCGAACTGACGCGCGCACGCACGCACGCACGCACGCACGCACGCACGCACGCACGTCGCAAGAATCCACTCGCGCGGAATTTGATGATCTCATAAATAGAAAACGCAACGAAAGCTCGTTCGGTGAAGAGAAACCGCCGTGGCACGCCGGCTTGATCAACATCTCACTTCCGGCGTGATTTCATTCGCGTCACGTTCGCGAAAACTCCGCTAAGTCCCAAATTAAATCGGTCGTGCGCGTAAAATCGCGGAGGTGGATGTTAATTCGTCTCTTCGCATATCGCGGGGGCGAGGTGCGACCGGAACGATCTATTCCCGGTGGAGAAGCGTCGTCGTCGACGCGAGCAAACTCGAGTTCTGCCGACGCACACACGTGAGAAATTTCCCCGCGCGTCGTCCGACTCTCGACTTTGCCGTCACTTATCGAACGTGTAAACTACCTGCCACTGTGTCTTCCGGCCGGGGACAAGGCAATAACGGACTTCACCGATTTCCCTAGGGGCAGCCGAGTTACGATATTTCTCTCTTTCTCTCGCGATAGGAACGATGACCCTTCCGAGCTGCGAATACGAAGGTGTCGCGCTCGTGGATAAACTTTGTATCTGCATTATATACGGTGTTATAGCGTTGCGAGGTATGTAAACAAATAGATCGCGTACATTCGCCAAGTAAATAAAACAGCGTTCAAAGAACGAAATTGCACGCGGCGGCGCTTCGTCGACAAACGAGAGTGTATCCGCAGAACGTGCAAGTAGCCGTGGGTGAGGAGCTCGAGAGCGTCTCTTGAAAAGGATCACTCCTGCAGCAACATGCTCCGCGCGACGATCGCGTGGGCTTTTATTCGTTATTACTGATCGGCCGCGCGGCCCACGCTCTCGACAGCATCTTCGTCCTGTCTGCCCCCGCAGGTGCGAATCACTCACTCTTCTCGAACAACGTACACTCCACTCGCGCTAAGTGGCTAAATAATAGTGACTGCCTGTGACAGCGGGAGGAGGTCGTTCAGTGCGACCTTACGGTCGGTTGCGCGCGTGAATGAGAAAACACCATTCGGAAAAGCGATAAAATTATCGCAAAGTGGAAAGAGTTTTTTTTTTCATCAGAATCTTGAATTATTCTGATGATCAAAACTCTGCGTTCGGTGAATCACGCTTCGAAATATTCATGTATTCATAAACGTGTAATATTTAAAGGTCAATAATCTTTTTTCGTGATACTCTTCCAAGTTGGGGATTTTACATAATTTATAAGGAATCACATTGACATTCATCCGGCGTAGCTGCACACTGGTTAAAGCGTGTCTTTATACTCTTACAGCACAGGAATAAGTATCAGCGTGTCGTACATGCAGCCAATTAACGAAAGGTTGCGCATCGAGACTATCGCGCTCAATCTGTATCCACCCACGCGCGAGCATCGGTTCGATGGCGACGACGGCATTGAGGAATAATTCTATCGGCGACGCACCGCTGCAGGCGGTCTCGCATCCGGTCGCTGTTCGGCGCGCGATCGATTCGCAAAAAAATTAAATTCGATTAATTACGAGAGTCGACCGCGCGTTATCGTGCGGATTCGTCGCGTCGTCGTTGGACCGAATCGCGCGCGACACGCGTCGCGCAATGAAACGGACTCGCGAATTAACGGGGACGCGGACAATAATTAAGTTATACCGTCCGGGTGATTAATCGCCGTCTCCGGTCTGCGATCCAGGAATTCCTAGTCCGGTTTCGAACCACAGGCAATCGTAGCGATTGTTAATAGGTTTCGTGTGCACGCGCGCGAACGCGTTTCATTACATGACAATCGCGGGGATATTAAACGCCGCGTTGTCACGAATCCAATGAGGTAGGTCATCGTGGAAAACGGGACGCCTTGCCCGGTTTCGTATATGATTATGTCGCAAACGCGCTTCGGATATTGCGTCTAACGACCCCGCTATTTTACGATAGTAACGATCGACATAGCCGGCCGCTTTTATGCACTTTGCACGAATTAACATCCAACGTGTATTTATTGCGACGGTGTTCCAGCACGAACTTCGTAACCGCTCGTTATTTTGCTTTATCGGCTATTTGTTAAAATTGTCTCGATAAGCTGGATATATAACGGTACGCGTAGTACATGTAAAGCAATTACTCGCAGTAATAAAATATATACGTATACATATATATATGTTTAGAAATATAAATGTGTTACTGTTCGGTTAAAAAATACTGCAAGTATCTTCAGAGTTGAGATTTCCATTCTAAACTGATTCAATCTGGTAAATTGCATCCTTAATGATTCACGTAATAGGAAAATTTACTTCTACGAAAATCGAGTAAGGGGATGTCCAGACGATTTGTCAGCCGTTTCAGGTGAACCTCTTAATGATTCTATTGATCTCATTCGATCGCGAGGATAAACCACAAGTGCCGCATTAACCGCATCCGCGGAAACCTCGGACGCGGCTTGTTTAATCAAAGCTATCTCGTTCGCCGTAAAAGCGAGACCAGCTGTTGTAGCTCGATAGCATGGCGCGCAGGGCAAGTTTCGAGGCACAGTGCAACGTTTGTATGAAATCGGACAGCGGTACATAGTACACCTCGGATTTTCGAGAATACGCCATTGTTCGAATGCCATCTTGATTGGCCGCGCGTGAGACGCTGTATCGCTAACTCCTCGAATAATTCGCAGTGCGAGCGAGCGCCGAGATACGGTTGAATGTTAAACTTTGCGGGCCTGATGAACGTGTCTAATTACGTGCCCCGATTTCTACGAAACGATGTCGCAGTATAGTTGGCAGAGTTTACATGTGGTCATATCTTCTGTATCTGTGAGATACAGAAGATTTCCTTCGCAATGTTTCGCGCTTCTCTCTCTCTTTTTCTCTTTCTCTCTCTCTATCTATCTAATGTTTCATATTAGGCTTGCGACATCGGCGAGCAGATTGGTATTTTTCAATAATTTCTGAAAAAGAGCCAAGTATCTATCGTTTATTTAATGAACAAATTAATTATCATGAAATGGTTAAGTATTTTGTAACGTCTCCTTGATCTCTCTTTACTTTCTCATAGAATCAAGAATTTACGCCGTTTGTGGAAATTAAAGATATTTACTTGCTCATATTATAATTATGTATATATATATATATATATATATATATATATATTTATATAATTCGCGTAGAGAGATTTAAAAGCTAATAGAGCGACGTGACTTCGCTACATTGCGCGAAGAAACTTTCAACCGCCGGCACATCGACAGTTCGCATAATTTACAAGCCGTGTCTGGGAAACACGCGTGTCTCTCCGCGCAAGACGGCCCGTCTCCGACGATCGTACAAGAGAATTTACTCAGCGGCACTTATATCGAATATTTCGGATAAAAGGTCATCGTGTGCGAGTCGAAAGCAATGTCAAGTTTCGGCGTCGTAAAATCAACGATTAGGTCGGGTTGTCGCAGAGCTGAAAGCCACGGGGACGATGATTCAAGACGACGAAGAACTTGTGCTATAAGATCACATCTCTCTCTCTTTTTCTCTTTCGCTCCCCGCTGCGTAGTTCAGTTATATTTCCGCGGGTATCGTGACGGCTTTAATGAATTCGATAAGTAGGTATATGCTAATGGGGGAACACAGACGAGAGAGGTCGGAAAGGAGAGAAGAGGGAGGTCCATTCTTGCGGGATCGTCGATGGCCTGCGAGCGAAATGGGCCCCGTGAGTGAGTCATCTGAGGGAACTGGTTTCTACCGTAATACCCAGGTATCGCCGATAAAGAATCATTCCGACGCCTAATAACTTTGGCTCCCGCGCCTCCGCGATTCGCCCGTGACAAGCCGTGGAACCGTGGAACCGGAATTGGATGCCCGCTTGTTGTGTGGGAAAGCGGAGGCATAATAATGATAAGCCCTCTCTGTTATGACAAAAATTGAAACCATAATAAACTTCTATCTTTCATAATAAAAAAGACTTGTAGTTTTTACATAGACACAATATTAAAACTAATTCTCTTCTTTATTGCGTATAGATATAATTATATGTAATTATAATTATCTTACACTATGTGTAAATAAACGAAAGCACTTTATCTCGCGTGTCTGACTGCGCTTCTCTGCTCTTCTCAGTAAATTAGAGAATTTACTTTTTGGACTGCGCGCTGCAAGAAACCGAACGCGCGTGCGTCGATCATACTTCCTTATTGATCGCGGCCGCAGAGAGAGAGGAGAGAGAGCAGCGGAAGACGAATGTTTTATCGATTAGATCGCGGCGACGTCAGTCTTGCGTGCACGTGAGGTAAGCCGACGACACTGACGAAGTATAGAACACCGGTGCGATCGACGGACGACGACGGTAGGCGGACAACGGCGCAACAATAAATTACGTTATATCAGACATACGAAATGCCTCGCGTATCGGCCTTGCGATCAGCCCCCTGAATTATCGCACCGATCTGCAATACGGGATTTCCATACCGCGGATTCCCATAAATTCCCACGAGAGAGGGTCGATCTTTCGGCTACCTCTAAATCTGTCAGAATACTTGCGCGCGGCGAGACGGTTTCTTCCCGAGAATTTTTTTTTTTTTTTTTTTTTTTTTTTTTTACGTTTCAGTTGTCACACGCGAGAAGTGATCTCGTTATCAAAAATATGGATTCGATTTGAGTTTTGCGTAAAAACTGAATAATTTCGAAATGAGCATTATCCCTCACTTATATTTACAAAGTAACTTAACACAAAACAACTTAAATACAAAGTTATCACGATTTGACAAAAAGATTATTACTTTCATTAACACGTTCTGTGTTCTGCCACCAAAACGCCACCGTCAAAAGGTTAATTGTCGACGGGGCAGGTAAGAGCGACTGATTAATAACTCGTTGCACATATACAAGTCGCGTATAATTATGTTAACCCGGGACAGCGCGCATCATCAATTATACGCAATTAGATGAGCCGCGTAGTGACGGCATAGAACGTACGCACATACGTGCGGATCGTGTGTGCAACAAGACGTTCGCAGTGGGTGCAGCCTGTATGGGAGGTCCGAGTATCTCCATCCAACGTCCCCACCTGCAGTTAACCCCGACTTACCGGAGGCGCGCGCCTATTGGTTGCCCCCCGCCATTTTTCCGACTTTAATGATAATGGGATAATGATGATTACACCGTTCAACTACCTGCACTAGACGCGCGCGGCACCTCTCTCTCCCTTCCTCGTTTCTCTCCTGTTTATCTACCTATCTAGCCGCTTTCCAGAGTCCGCTGGCGAACATGGAAAGCGGATAGACCGATTCCCGTCAAGGCGACTCGCAGCCTCCACTGTGCCACTTTGGCACTAGCGTCAGAGATACAATTCGAGATGCAATTCGAGATAAAATTCAATACATATCCACGCACGCAGAAACGCAATTACCGGCCGCGCGTTTTAACGCGCCACGACCGGCAATGTTTGTTTTCCGAAACGAGGTATAAATGACTTATGGCGGCGTGTACGCAATATCACGTGTGCTGTGGAATACAACGCATCAAAGTGCGCGCAACGTTAATGCTTTCGTTTGCCTTGACGACTCTATAAATCGCAAGGCAATGTGTCATCGCGCGCGCGCGCTAATATACATGTGTATTATACATCGCGTCTACTTAAACGAATGCCGGAATTTCAGAGATATTTCAGACATCGTCGGTATAATAAACCGCATTAGATAAACGACGCTTCCTCGTACGGCTGTATATCAAACCGAATGCCATTGCGCCCGGGTGGCACGGTTAACCAACAGGCGCTGATTACTCTGTTTAATATTAATGCAGAGATGAAATTAACCGATAAACGGTGTAAATCGTAACGGTGCTCGCTATACGGTTGTATCGCCAACGGGGTGGAGTGCCACCCACCGCGTTTGCTCGGCGCGTTCCGATTGCGGCTCAAGTGGAACATTGCCGCCGCGGACGGACGTTTTGCGGCGTGTCCGGCAAGTTCGGGACTTTACAGCGAGATCACGAGAAAACCATTAACCGCAGAAACTATTAGGCGCAGAGGCTGCCGAAAGCGGTACACACCTACATCGTAATCTCACGGAGTTTAAAAGCGGGTTATATATAAAATCTACGAAAAAGATTGAGAATATCTCTGGTATACACGTAAAATCGTTAACTTATCAAATGAATATCGAACGCGTATTCTTCACGATGTTTAGATTTCCTCGATTTAAGCGATAATTTGATTATGTGTTAATTTATGCAAAATAATCGCAATTGTTTCTTCTGATTTGTACAAACGAATCATTTTTTTTTTTTATTATTGCCATCAAATTAAATTGAATTACGTCACACTCTAATTTACGCGTCTCCAAGTTTTGGCAATCAAGAAGTTAATTAGGATGAATTGCTCTCAGTAGAAAAAAAGAAAGACAAAAACCTACGAGATCAGTCGCAGTTAGGCGACTTCCGTAAACGTTGTCGGCATGCAAACGGACCCATAACGATTCTGTCAAGCGGCTCTTATATGAAGACATATTGCCGCAGTTGAACCGCGTCTGCGTTCTTGACTGCGTGCTTTTCTTTCTATTCTCCGCGGAACAGAGGTTAACCACAATTATTCTATTAAGCGTTAGATCATCAGTAACAATAGTCAGAAATAGAAGCAATCGATCGACTAGTCGTATTAGAGCGATGTTATATGATTCGTCGCGTAAACAGCTCAATGCTCAACCTCGAATAGATCTTGTTGGAAGACGAAAAATCGACGCCTCGATCGCGAGATGTGTAATTGCAAAACCGGCACGATCGGCGGTTCGCCGTTGTTACTTTAGCTGTAAATTTTCCGGGTTCTAGTTATCTATTCTCGAGTCTCGTAATTTACGGGAGAGGCTTAAGAGCCCCTTTCGTTCCGAGACATCGGAGCGAGGAGGGATACGGTCTTACCTCAGTCCGAGGATTTGTCGCCCGAAACGGTCTCTCCCGCGTAACCGTCGTCGCAGTGAGAGATTAGGCGTGTCGAAGAAACCCGAGCCGGTGCTCGTATTCGGTTATCTATCTCGTCGGGCGATGGCGGCGCTTAACGAGGGCGTTAATCGAACGTAGCGAGCGGCACCTTTCTAAGTGCGCACGAGCGCACGCTAAATCGATCGCGAATTATTGCGCCGGGTTTACGGTGCGTAACTGCCGCACGTTTCGCTGCCGCGTGTTGTCGCGACGGGTCACCGCTTTTCATTTTCCGGTCCTATCCGACACACGCCTAAGTGGTCTACCAAGGTTTCATCACCTCGTACGTGCGGGCGACCGTTCAGGCTTTTACGAGTCCACCTACTTGCGTGTAATAATATAAT
This sequence comes from Pseudomyrmex cubaensis, assembly GCA_014825685.1. Classification (NCBI taxonomy): domain Eukaryota; kingdom Metazoa; phylum Arthropoda; class Insecta; order Hymenoptera; family Formicidae; genus Pseudomyrmex; species Pseudomyrmex cubaensis. Next base: position 22,668 of record QVOA01011323.1, on the reverse strand, counting down.
AAACACTTTATTGCCCGCACGAACGGTAAACACTCAATAAATATTATCGAGTGGCACATCGAGCAAAGAACTTCGCGAAGATGCTTAGTCAAATGCGATAAAGAAATGTTTACGCGTAGTATGAGTTCTCTATATTTCTCATAAAAATTATTTGCGATCTTAAACATTCGGTTTGTTAAGAGACATCGTAACGCACACTTTGCGACAATTTTTTTACATGTAACTATCTTTATTGTATTATATTTAGGGATGTACACCCTGAAGGAACACCTGCACAATCACGATATCGTGATACCACGGAAGGTGAATCACCAGGGCGATTTGATCTCGCATAATGTAACGCATCATCATCATGAGGACGGGCCGGTCGTTCATTATCGTGTGCCAGTGGCCGGTAACGAGTACCACCTCGAGCTGACGGCGGTCGACAACTTCATCGGACCCGCGATGATTGTAGAAAGACGGAAGCGGTCGCTGCACGTCCGCAGCCCGGCGAAAAGTCATGCCAGCAAATGTCATTATCGGGGATTCATTAAGGGCCATCGGAATTCCCGTGTCGCCCTGTCCGCCTGCGACGGTCTGGTGAGTTACACTTTCGATTTTCCGATAGGTCGAGTATACGCGGGCCAATATTCAGGTCACGTTTTACACAATTATAGAGAAAACTCCAAGATTTACGAGAAAAAAAAAACAGATACACTCTTATCGCTCGATATCGCGGTTACATTTTATTTGGAAAATAAAATATGTAAAGTGTGTGTATTTAAGACAAATTGCATAAGCTTTCAAATCTAACAGACCGAAAGCGTGTAGATCTATCACGCCGGAGATCATTTACATCTTTCGATCATTTACATGATCTGATGCAACGTCGAACCGCATTAGAAACTGAATGGAACGAGCGAAGTTTGAAGTGATATAATGTGGCAAGTGCGATTGAATCGTCAGCTGCAATTTGCAGACGGAAGGCAACTTCAGTCCACTTGCTCCCGGCGATTCAACGCACTCGCTCGCCGTTGGACTCCTAAGTGGCAGTGGAAGAGTATAACGAGAGATAAAATCTACAGTGTCAACGACTGTCGATCCCATTAGCCGTTCGTACATAAGGACGAGGTTTGAACGCGCGTGAATCCTGTCGGTTAAATTATGAACTGTCGGATATACGCGTCGCAATCGGGATTGTATATCTGCTCGATAGTTGTACGCTCGCGTCGGCGACCGGAGCGCAAAGTTTCAGTCAGCTTGACGAAATTTCCTTGATCCCGAGAGAGGGACAGACTCGCCGAACGAGAGAGCTCAAGTGAGCGATAGCCGATACATCAAAATAAACATATGCTCGCGGTTTGCGTTATCTTATACTCGCGAGCGCTCGAAAGCGAACGGCTGTGCCGTCCTTAAGCCCGCGGTGCTTAAGAAAACGCGCTTTGACTCGTTAGGTCTTTTCATTATAATTTCCACGGTGACTCTACATCAATCATATTATACGCGCTTGTCTCTCAGACGACGAGAAATCTCTGTATAGCGAGCTAGAGCGATCGCGATCTACGATTGCAATTTGCAAGGCATGCGGGAAAGCAAATAATGCGTGTCGTTTCGGTCTTTTGCTCTCGCTGATGATAAGAGCGCGCGTTTCACTTTGTTCGTTTTTTTTTCTCTGCGTGCAACTCAAACGCGGTTATTCGTTAAGCATTGCAGATTAATTAATGGGTCCGGTTGACTCACGGTCGGCAGCTTGAACGAAATCAGGTCGAATAGTCTGGCTGCAGCGTACGAGCCAATTTTTCAGAAGTGATTATCCCGCAACTGAAATGCACTTCTTTTGTCAATGTCGTGACGAAGTGAACCGGAACTGTCGGGATGAAAATCCGGTCGGACAGTAACGTCTCTCTCGCGGCAAACTGTTTTCACAAACCGTCACCCGCTGATGTGCCACTCACATTATTGGACGTACAATTTTGGAAATCAATGAATTACAATAGATTCATACAACGCCCGATGTAATATGACATGCAATGTCATGCAAATGAACGACCATATATTTCACCACAATTGGAAATTTGTGTTCTAACACACATTTCACATTAATTTAAAATTTAATATAATTAGATATTTTAATAATTAGATAATTAGATATTTTAATAATTTAAAAGGCTTTTTATAGCTTGTAAAATTTTCTCGTTATTCGTAATTTCTTTGCTTGCCAACATGGCGCTTTTCAAGCAAAATATTATTCTCAAAATGCATCATCATACGCGGTGAGCGTTTCTAAAACACTCTCGGGGGCTGTGCAAGCGGCGCGCCGTCCGTAACAAAGATTACGCCGCTGAAAGTTGAAAATTTTCCGGAAAACGCGCGCTCTCGCAGCGCTTTTATCATCATCTCCATCTGAAATTTATGTGTATTAGTCGGCGCCACATAATTGCAAACCGCCGTAGCGCGCGAGCTATAAGAAGAGGAAATACTCGCGGAGTTTCCTGCTCGCGCGCGAACGTAAACTCGCGGTAACGGCGTTTAAAGGGAATGCTGACGGAGGAATGCGAAAGGGGTATGAAAAAGATGCGTCCCGGTCACAATAAAGGAACGAAGGAAGAAGGTGTACCGGTCCGCGAGCATGCATCAGCGCAATTTGCTCGCAACTTCCAGATAATGATTTAATTTGCCACCGGGCTGACAGATTTATGACGGCGCACCTAGTAGTTGTCCACGTACGCGCGCGTAACACGCCCGCACGCGAGTGCGTACGTTTATATACCTACGTTATAAACCGCACACAGCCTCGATTGCGAGGTAGTGCCGCTCCTCAACATCAGTACCGAGTATCCTATCGGCCCAACAACGTGGACGCACGCTGCCAGAGTTCGCCTTATGGACGCCCGGTTCTCACGCAATACTGTGTAATTGCTCAATTTTCTCCGAGAACCTCGCGGAACTGCATATCGACCGCGGTAATCGACTCCACCGGGCGTGCATATTACAGAGACACGAAATTTCGCGGAGTCGTGACGCCGGAACCGCGCAGGTTTCGGGTCAAGATATTCCTCTGCCCTCTAATTGAACCTTTCCGCTACGTTCAAAATGTTTTCGAAATATTAAATGAAACGTCGTAGTTTTGGTCTCTACTTTAAAAGTACACAGAAAAAATTTGTGGCCGTGGAACTTAATCGCAACATTCTGCGGCGCACTAATAATAAGAAGAAAATTCTTCATAAGAATTGGCATATTAAGTTTCTACGCAATAATGAACGATTACATTGTCATTGACTAATCGACGATCTCAGACAGATTTCGACATACACGGGTTTAGCTACTGCACAGGTAGGTGCAACTCTGTTTACCGAGGTCTTATATCGTGTGCCTACCTCTTGCGGGTGATATCCGTTTTTATTGGGCCATAAAATCTGCGGCACGAAGGCACGCGAGAGAGGAGGTGGTTTCGACGTGTAACCGTCATAAAACTCGAGCCTACTCGCGCCACTTTACGCTCGGTTTACGCGAGACCAAAAGCGTTATTTAATAGTCGATCCACATAAGCGACACTGATTTAAAAACCGACAATAAATAACCTTCAAATTTTCGTCGCGGACAAAATCATCAATTTTTAGAACTGAACTTCTTGCTCTTCGAAGTCGCAATGCAAATCTATATGCTTGTTTATTTACTTGTCGTACCGCTTAATTTTCTCGGATAGTTGTAAATTCTGTTTGCACAGATTGTTTCTCCTCGCTGCCGTTAATCGCGAGCTAATATTCACCGATGGAATTCGGTGAGCGATCTTCGTAATCAATGTTGATCTGTTCAGGATACCGTGTCACTTAAGTGCTTTATGGATTTCGGCTTATTTGCGCGCGGTATAAACGAAACAATCGTCCCACATCTCGCAGTGTTGTATTACTACAATTGTGCGTGTGTTGTATACGCAAGAGAGGTCAAATGTAATTGGCGCCAATACGTAATGTTCAGCAATTTCAGGCTAGCCCAGTAATAGTCTCATCTCGCGAGTTAATCCTCCAGTACAACCTCCATTTTGGAGGCTGGCGCAACGCTGAGTTAGAATTGAATCAAACGACGATCACCTTCCTCGCGCTGTTCTAAACACTGATTGCGTACTGAGAAATCTTTAATTATTATTTATATCGTCTCGATAAGTATTGCTGATTGTGAAATACTAAATTTTTTGTTTATGATTTCCTTTGTCATAACATTAATTAATTACTAAATTTAAGTTTCTCTTTTTCACACAAATTACGGAATAATTTCTTTACATAGGAGAAATATAGAGTAAATTTGCTCTATATTTATCATCGTTTTAATTGCGTATCTTACTTGCTGATACGAGCAGAATTGAAAAATTTCAGTTCACGCTGAGCTCAAAATTCATCGTCCGATACCCTCTCGCTATCTCCAGAGCAATCGTTCTCGCGATATCTCGTCCACCACGTTATTCTTCCCAACGGGAGGGAGAGAGAATGAAACGTATCGTAATTAATTTTATCTTCTCCACCAGTCTAGTCTCTCTTTTACATCACGATCGCACCTTTTCTTGATAAACCTCGCGAGTTGTACGTTTGCGAACTACTGGTTAAATCGTTTTTCGCACGGAAATTTTATCAGACGCGGCCGAGACTTCTTTTCAACGACGAACGAGGATTTCCGGCTCGCGGGACAAACGAGGCGGATTTTATCCTCGCAACGCTTCAAGAAGCGGATCCTTTAGCCTGCTTATCTGCGAGCGCACGAACGCTCTATGGGCGCGAGAGTGCGAGCACTAGTATCATCTCTCTTCTCTCTCTCTCTCTCTCTCTCTCTCTCTCTCTCTCTCTCTCTCTCTCTCTCTCTTTCTCTCTCTCTCTCGTTCACTTTGTTTTCTTCTCTCTCGGGACGTGTCTATTAAATTTCCAAGAACGATCGCGAGAGCCGATAAACTTCAGTCACGGCGACTGCAAAATGCACCGCAGACATGAATCTTGTCGCGTGACTCTTCTTTAACGAACGGCACTTACGTATAAGTCATTAGCATTATTCCACCCGAACGAAAGAAGCCATCGTTTTCTTGTGCAATTAGTTTCGTCACATACCGTCATATCGTAAACGAACGCGGTAATGGCGTTGCGTTTTATATCTCGATTAATTGCTTCGCGGGATTCGCGATTGCTACCGTCGGTACTCGCCGATACGCAAATATCTTTCGCAATTTAGTTCTTTGTGCTATAAGTGAACGACGCTGTAATCTAGGATTATTATTTTACTTTGTGTGTTACTCTAGAGATTATTGCTATTATTATAACATTTTTAAAATCGTAGTTTTAAACTTATTTTTATCTTGATAATAGTTAAAAAAAATTGTTTAACTTACTTAAAATTTAAAAACTTTCCGATCTAAAATAACTCCGCAATTACGTTGCAGCTTATGAGTTTTAACAAAATGAAGATCAACTTTGAAATTCTTCGGGCATGCACGCTTTTCTCATATGAATATTTCGCGTCATGCACAATCTCATACGATGAGTCTCGCGATCGATGTCAACGTTGTCTATTCGAAAGCGTTTTCGCGTAATGAGCAAATATCTTCCGCTCGTTGCGCAAAATAAATCGCGGCACGCACGGCTGGCATTTTCAGGCACTCCATCAATTCCGCTTTTCCGCGCTTTCCATTCCCGCCAATTCCCAAGTTGTGGCTGTATAAAAAAGAAGTTGTAGAAAATAATTGTTATTGCAAGGCGCAGTGACAGCCGGCGGCAAGAAATATCGGCTGTTGCCGCGCATTACTCACGATCCGTTGAGACCGAGTTCGAAACAACTCCTTGAAGACTGTCCCGATGAATTATACTGCGGTTACCCAGAAGCGTCCCAATGGACGAGAAATTGAAATAGGTACAAGTAGTGTATCGCGAAAACGTTACGAATCAGCTCGGTCTGTAGCGACGCTGATCTCCGCTAAACTTCATGTATCAACCGGCATAGCCGCGGAGCATCGAATATAAATGAAAGACCGAGATCGAGAATGAAGAAATTTTCGATTTTTTTAAAATCAAGTAATTCCTAGACAAATTGTTGTTGTGGCGTGGAAAAAAAAATTTTAACCAATTTTTTGCTTATGCGCGAGCGGACGCTGTTTATTGTATGGAGATATGCGCTCAATAATAGATCGCCAGCCGTTACCGCATTTGGCAAGACGGTCACTATATCAGTAACAGCTATCGTGTCAATAATTCGTGCGGCAGTAATATATCGTCATCATATATCTTCTTTACAACCGACGTGGGCGCAACATGTGCACCGTGAGTAAACGATCAACGCGACCCTCTCATTATCGGCGTCGCGCTTTAATTTATCAGCTCGCCGCATTCGGAAAATATGTACGTATTACGTTATCGGATGAATTTGGTGGAATCGAATCATCGTCTCATCAAACCGAAACAGTTTTCTCCCCGTACGTCATTTCTAACTAATGGCTATTAATGTCGGCAATTAATACGTATATATAGGTACGTGCCGACCCGCCGGAGCCGATAGCAATCAGCATGCACGCTCGATTTATCATCAACTCCGCTGACCCGAAGGCGTCGGTCTGTTCTACGAAAAAGCGAAATATTGCCGGTATCTGGTCCGCGGTGCGTAGAAGTGAAACCCGGCGCACACAAAAGGGGGCGACATAAATCAATAGGTCAATTAATTCCGCTTTCGCAACAAAGAGCGATTTGTCACCGGGGTGGCCGGACAAAAAATGAGAATGATCGTTATTACGGCGCCAATGACAGGCGAGCGCGAGAGATATCGGCTTTCGCGCGGCACTATTCGCTACGTGTGCGCGACGAGAGAGAGAGAGAGAGAGAGAGAGAAAGAAAAATAGAGATAGAGATAGAAAAAGAGACAGAGAGAAAGAGAAAAGTGTTCGTGTCAAGCGAATATACCCCGAGTGGCCAGAGAGCCGTTTCCTCGCGAGTAGTGTGTTCTGTCGAACGGAAAACTAAAATATGATTGGAGGGTTTCTGATAAAAGAATCATGGTCGCGAGTTCGATATAATGCGCAATACCATAAACCGTAGCAAATATTTACGATCACGTTTCCCCCGGTAGCGAAAGGCTAGGAGGCGTGAATACTGTACACCGCGCGTTGCGTATGCGGGCGATTCGAATCAATGTGTTCTTTGGTAAGGGAACAGGTTCCAGATTCTCTATGCGCGGCACACGAGAAAGAAAGAGAGAGAGAGAGAGAGAACAGCATATAATTACTAGTAATAGGTAATCAACGGCGGAGAACCTGCGCTCCTCCGTCCAATTAATTCGCATATCTGTTTTGATCTAAGCGAGACGATGGGTGGTCCTTATTACTTTCGGCAATTAGGATTTAATAACGCACTTAATTTTTGTGCTTTTAGAGAAGATAAAGAGAGAAAGAAAGAAAGAAAAAAAAGATGATAAAGTGATTAAGGTCACGAACGTTTTATTGCGCGAGAGAGCGAGGGATATCTCTTTCGCAATATCCGTGGATAACATCTCGTAGACTCAAGAAGCAACCCCCGTCTAAGGAACTGGTAAGAAGCTCGATCTCGTGATAAATGGCGCGATCACTTCGTGAACGCGCGCGCTTAACCGAATACACGAGACCTGAACAGACTTCCGGTATAATGGAACTCAGCTTTGCTTCAGTATCGTCAGCCTGTCGATTGCACCGCTTTTCAATACAGAATCCTCAATATAAAATAGAATAGAAAGGACTCGATACATCGAACCGCGCGAAACATTCATTTAAAGTCGATCGCCTTCCAACGATCAACGCTTCTGTATTGACGTTGCGCCATTCGACGCATCGCACTCGGTATTTCACGCCACGCTGTACTCCGATACGTGATTAACGCGAACATCCGGCGAACGTGCAATCCCGAAGTTTTCATCCCGATTTCACCAAGATGCATCCGCGACCGTTGTGCCGACTGCGTGTTTTACTGGGTGTTCATTGGGTGTTGCAGCCGTCGCCTTTTTTGTAACCGACATCTCCCGTTTGTCCGTTGTGGAAAACAAACCGGAACCGGCGCGCAAACTCGCGCGCACATTCATGGCGCGGTAGCCATCATTAATGCACCACCTACATGAAAAATACGGGGCGACTATTCCAATGACGGTATAAGTCACGTTCTCTCGCAGAGGAAGCATCAATCGTCATCGAGTCTTACACAGTTTTTTTTTCGAATTCTTTAGCTGAATTCTTTTTCTTATCTTCTTGTAACATCCGGTCTCTCATAAACTTCGACATGTCGAAGAATATTGACATTCACGACAATTTCGAGGATCCGTTACTTAACGTTTCACGTATGCCGTTGAATCTGTTTGGAATTGGAAACGTGTATATAACGGAAGACTGTTTCGCAACTAATTCGAGCCGCGCAGATAACACTCCGCAAGTTGCGACGGAATCACACTTCGGAGAGCCTTTAAACCTGTCGGATCACGCGAACTTGAGCGCTCTACGCGCGCATCATCTTCCCGTCTCTCATAAATAAAACGTAATTAACGTGTGCGACTATTATCACATCTAAGCCGTGACACAGTACGACGCGCTATATCCTGTTCTCACGGAAATATCATCATTGTCGTGGAATTTTCGCGATGCGAAACACAGGTATCACGACGGGAACGGGCATTAGACGAAAGAGCAAAAACCGAGGAAAACAAACCAAGAAGAAACTTCTTTTCCAGAAAGAGACTTCCTTGATTCCGTTAATCTCGCGATGTCCATCCTTGGAATAGATTCCAAGCATATATGGCGCCGCGTCCCTCGACACGGGACAAACGATCGAAGGAAGAGACCACAAAGTGGAGAATCATCGTCCTTGCCGGGCATAATCCTGCTGCCGGGGCTCCGTATCCTCGGAGCTTAACCTTGCTCGTCTCACCCGCGGCATTACGGCGGCTGTGACAGCGGAACACACCCATGACGGGGCTTATGTGCGTCTCTTTTTCTCTCTTTCGCATACGAGGCATCGATTGTACGAAGATAACCGGCCGGATACAAAGTCTGATGTCATTGGCGATCTTTCGCGCCGATTGCCGTGCACGCACGCGCGCGCGACTCGTTACACACGGCCCGTAAACGCGACGACAGCGATTTGACATTTACAATAATTTATCGGCGCGTTATTAAATTCCCCGCTGCGGCAGAAGAGCATAATCCCGGTACTAACAAGGTGCATATTGAGCAAGCAGCGCGTATAACCGCCTCGTTTGCGCGGAATCGTTCGAATTTCTGGCACCGATACCCCAGATCGTATGAAGTGGTGCACTTTCCGGAATTAATTGCTATTTACAAAATAAACTCAAATACTCGGGATGCGTGGCGACCGAATAAATTAACGGAATGGCGTATAATTGAATTGAAATTTCTGTCATAATATTCGGACGTGATTCAATCTGCATGCATCAGATACGCAACATTGCGTTTAAAAGGAACATTTGAGTTTGGTGGCGCGGAAATTCGTAATCAAGTATTAGCAAACTTTGCATCCATTAACAATAGCCATTTTTACGTCATCCCGAATACGCGTATGAGTGGCAATTATCGGTGATTGGAGTGCGTCGCACAAAATGGATGAACCCGGCGCAGCACGCGCGACAAATTTTAATGTCTATAAATTGGCAAAATTACTTTTTTTTTTTCGCAATACGATTCGAGTAACTCAATATGCGAGAAGAATTTGTAATCAAATCTGTATTGTTTAATTAATATCAATTGAAAGATATTTCAATCGTAATAATGTATTTTGAACGCATTTCACGTAAATAGCACTTGCTTTATTTTATATCTTATATCTGAAAAAATTGATTTTATTCAACATTCAGATTAGGTATTATACGAGAAAAAACTACAATCGTGATCGGAAAGTCATAATGTTGTTAATACAGCCGTGAATTTCAGATAACGTTGCGTATTTGGCACCGTGAAGTCAAGTAGTTTCACGGATTCCGATAATTAATTTCCCTCGGCGATCACCGCGCGGTCAACGGCGGTGCGCGATAATCAACGAGACCCGTAACGCCAACCAGATCGTATCGGCTTCGCCAACTAGGCAAGCCTAATCGTCTTTTACGGCTGTCAGCGGCGGTAGAGTCGCGCGACAAGCGCAATGGATATTCGCGTGCGCGCAACAATCGCCAACGGGGGAGCCAATGCGCGCTTAGACATAGGTGCAAATATGCGCCGTAAAAGCGGGGCCCGTAGGCTTCGACGGCCGCTAAACATGGGCGTTGACGTGTCTCGGTGTTGCGACCGCCTATCGATATTCCTCGTTGGCCGTTCAATAATAATTTATACGCGTACAACGGACGGCGCGTATGTCCAGTTTGCGCAGAGCAAAATTGCCTTGACAATCGCGAGCGTGCCTCGTGTGTTCCAACAGTCAACTAACTCAGAATCAGAGCGCTAATTTGCGCTTATTGAGAAATCGCTTTGTTTGCAATCACAATCTTCTCAAGAAAAAAAACTAACGCGATTGCGTTAACGACGGAACTTTTTCGAAGCGGTGAATTTTTCTCGCGACACGACTTGCACTCCCACCCGCGTTTTCTGCTAGGATTATATTTGTGCAATCGCCACGATCGATTGCGTGGACAGTGCGGGTGTGCGTCGCGGCGATTAGTGCAAACTAGCTCGCCACGGTGCGGCGGCGGTGGTAATTTATGTCGACCGGGTCGCGTTTGTTGTAACGAGTTGCGCGCCGATTAATAATTCAAGCGCTCGGTGATTCTGTCGCAAAAAGAGAGAGAGAGAGAGAAAGAGTATGTGTACCTGCATACCGAGACTTCATAATATTTTGCGTAATTATCACGACATGCATAATTAATTGGCATGTTTTACGCAAACCAGAGGGCTTCCTTTCGACGGGTGCTCGTTAATTCGGCTTAAAGGACGAATGGCAAATTTACGGGATTGTTTTTCGATTCTCTCTCGCGTGCTCACGGCAATTAGAGGAGGCGCAACAGATACCGGTATGGGATTTTGCGGACACGTCGTCGCAATAGAAATTCCACCTCCGCCGAGAGGACGTGACTGTAACGTAAACCGCCGTAAATTATCGGTCGATACGCCGCGGAATTAATCGAATCCCGCGAATATACGACGTTACATACCGCATATATTCCCCGTTTGGTCCATGCGACGCGTTCCAATTAAAAGAAAAGACGCGTCCGAGTGGTAGCTTCCTGGTGACCGCCATTAAACCAACCGCACGTTACCAATGTGATATATTTATTTGCCAATTAGCCACATTCAACTGTTAGAGCAGCAAATCCTCAGCTAGTAATAGCGAATAATGAACGTGCAGTAGAATCAGCAATATTCTCATATGTGTACATTCCAAAGTAAGATCTCAATAACGGTTCACGGAAGTGGAACTAATTAATTCAGTCATGCACCGAAGAGGAGGAACGTTGTAATACTTCTGTTTTTTTATTGATTCGTAAATCTCATTTCAGTAAAGGAAACTCGATAATTCCAATAATTTTGATTACTGAATCATATGAAACACTTTAATATTAGAATCCAATAGCAAACGGAAGTCGCAGTTATTAAATTAAATTTGCCGATCGACAGAGAGATATCGGCGAATCCCGACTGAAGAATGAAATATCGCGCAGGTGCAACTAACATATGCGTTATGACACCCAATTATTTCATTCCAGCTGAGAGAGCGAGTGACTCGATCTATGGATGTCGTATTTATCATTGTTCGAGCACACTCTGTACTTTCGGTGAATAAATCCGTTCCGAAAAGAATCAGCGGAAATTGCGATTGTTAATCCCCTCGTGATCTTAACGAGATAAATTTGTCTCCGAACGCATTCAAAACGATGAATAGTTATGTCATCCGACCTTATAATAAAGACAAAATGTTTTAACGTCTGGTTCGCCTCTCACATCTCTTTTGGGCCGTAAAGGGTTAACGAAGTCGACGACAAAATATCCTGTCCCGTCGTCGGCCGTCGAACAAATCACTCCTTATATAGCTGATCGAAGTTTGTGGGCATGCGAAAGAGAGAGAGAAGAAGAAGAGCAGACGAGAAAAAGAAGAGCTGGAGATCCAATAAGACAAAGACAACGCGACAAAAGGGAAAGAGAAGAAGGAGGTGGCGGAGGAGGCGAGAACGCCATGAGGCCCCATGCCGAGTCGAGTCACGGCCGGATCTCTTTCGCTTTGAGATCCTTCGACGACACACACACGAGACCCGACTTCTTCGTCTTCTTCTTCTTTGCCTTTGTGAGTCTGGCGCCGTGATTTTTCACGGTCTGCGTCGAGGGCTAATCGAAATAGTGAGCGCCACCACGGCCCGACTATATTTAGCCCTTTTACCGCGCCTCTTCTCCCTCCTCAGTCGTTACTTTGTCCGGCGTTTTATTCTGCCGAAACATGGGAACATACCTGCCTCGTGACACCAAACGATGACGACACGGCAATGTAGTGTAAACAATCTACTCTATTAGACATTAATATGTACGCTCTAGTTACGACAAAGTTTGATTCACTACACAGATGAAATTTCTCGTAGAATATTCATTGTGTCAGTCTCTGTATTATCTTACACTGTATATATATTCATGAAACCACTTCAAATGTTACTCTATTTAATACATATCTATATTATGCAATGTCTTTATATTCAAATAAGTCTGAAATCGAAATAGCGAGAGAAGAACACATTTTTGTCACATAGTTATATTACAAAAGTGAGATAAGTTTCTTTTATAAAGAACTGAGCAAGAAAAAACCACTTTCATATATATTACATTAAATATACGCACTATTGCTTTAAAACTTGCGAGTAAAAAAATCCAGATAACAAGATATGCAAATGTAAGATTTATTTTTTTCCTCCATTTTATATAAAAATTTTCTATTGTTTTATTCCGAGATATGCACCTCGGTTATAAGCTCTCGCCTTCTTCGAAACTTCCCTTTTTTTTTTTTTTTTATATTACGCGGACCTTCGGGATACTTGTGCCATGACGACCGGCGCACCGTCGGAGGTCCGGGTTCTAACACCTTCGTAACAAGAAACGGAATAATGCGAACCAATGTGTTGATCATGCTGCAGATTAGCACGCCCGCAGCTACGCTCTCGCATTAATCACTCGCGGTCACTGAGAGGTCTCGCTGTTTCCCGTCAGATAGCGATTGATGGCCGAAATAATGAGCGGCAAGTTCTCAATAAGTTTTGCGTTGTCGACGTTGTCGTCGCCCCCTTTTCGTTCCTGCGTGATATCTCCTTTCGAGCACGATGTGTCCTTTTAACGCGCGTTGAACTGCTTATATACATTTCGCGAGAACTATGCATAATACTCTCCTGACAACGCTGATATAAACCAACTCGGTGGAAACTCAATTTCCAAGTACTTAAGAAGGGAAACGGAACATACTTATGCAGTGTTAATATCTGGCTGGGCGTATCACGGCGCTGAATACGCACCACCTTCAGTCCAGTCGCGCGCGCTTCGCTTTCATAACTTGATTATAATCTTATATATCGTATTAATATTTCCGTGTATCGTCGCCGCCGGCGATGTTCGCGCAAAATTGCGAAGAGAGATACGCCCCCGCGAGTCTGTCATTTCTCGCGCCCGCCGTCGCCGTCCCTCCCACGCTCCGAAGATCGCGATTTGTTCCATTCTAATCAGAAACGTGAAACGTGTGACTAAACGCTGAATTAGACGTAGTAATCTGTCGGCGTTTTCAATGACGTAAATACTAAAATAAACGACATTCGCATATCTTGTATGATTTTATCTAGCGCAATGCATCAATCGCGATTCGCGGCACATTAAATAATTCGTAGACTTTTTTTTAGAACGTTTATAGAAAAAATTCTTTTACATTAATGTATTTTCCGCAGGTAATTCATAATCGCGAGACACCGATTCGTGTGTAGAACTTAAACTGAAAATACATCAATCTCTCCACGTGTGCGTCGTGAAGAATTAACAAGAATTAAGTTTTTCAAGATGATGTACGCGCCAGTTTTGAGTTAAACGGCCCATTCGTATTCGGCATCGCCCGGGATACGTCGCGACCGGGAGAGTCTCGCGCGCACGATCTCTCTACGTGTCTGAGTAACATGAGACCCGGTTTTGTGTTTCAGGCGGGTATGCTACACGGCGACCATGGCGAGTTCTGGCTGGAACCAGTCGCCGTGTCTCTGGAAGAAAAACGCGGCACGTTGTCGGCAGACGAAACGACGACGACCGACGACTTAGGCGCCGGTAATCGCTCGTCGGTATTAGGTGGCCCGATTGCCGGTCGACCTCATCTTGTCTTTCGACGCTCGGCCGAGCAACAGCAGCAGCAGCTCAAGATCGGCGCCGGCGGTCGTAGCAAGCGACGGCGCAAAAAGAAGAGGAAGCAGGAGAGAAACTGCGGCACCCGCGGTGAGAACGGACCCCGACACCTTCTTCTTGCTCCTCTCTTTCACCTTTCGCCTCTGCGCGCCCTACACCCGCGCGCTCGTTTTCTTCCGCGCACCCATTCCACATCTTCTCTCTCTCTCTCTCTTTCTTTCTCTCTCGTTCTCTTGCCTCTCTTGTAATATGTATCGCATGTATTTATGTGTCTGCACGTATAATGTAATTGGACGCGCTGTGCTACGGCTACGTGGGCGTGTCATCGACGCCTTGTCTGTGCTTTATTTTTCGCCGACGATAATATCTGCACGAAGGAGGGGGAGAGAGGGATAGGAGGAGTGTGCAGTCTCGCACGAGGATATACCGAAGTACATAGCGATCTATAACAGCGTTTCTAACAGACATCGTTCCAACATCGTTCGCGGCGCAATAATATGATGCTTCATATCGGTGCGATTTCTGCACAACAGGTGCAACATTTATGCAAAAGCTTTGAACATTTGTCGATCTGAGAATATGTCGCGATGCGAACGATGCTGCGCGAATCACACTGATCAATTCAGCTCTAATTCGCTTTGGTATACGAATCTCGAAATCACCGGCTCGTGTAGTCTTTGGCACAACTTCAACACACGATTTAGTCGTTCGCCCCGACGACCCCACATTTTAACGGATTAAACGTGCACGAGCGCATCGATATAGCGAAGTAAGATCACCCTGTTGATACGTTTCTCTATAGAAAGCGCCGTTGGCCACGAGAAGATAATCCAATTCACCGCAAACCCGTAATTAAATACAATGAGTATCCATTTCGGTCGGATATATCGGACAGACCAAATGAAATCTTAATTGCAGGCTTACAATCTGCCAATCTGCATAAATCAGTCGCGGCGTTAAAAAATATTTCGCGAGTGTAAGAGTTCGTTCTCCCGATCGATTGACACGGATTAGACGTGTACGTACTTCTCTAGCGCGCTTAAAATATAATTAAAACAAAGAAAAACTAATAAACAGACGCGATAACAGCACAGATTTAGAGAGAAATTAGCCGTATGTTGATCATGACAATACGTGAAATATCCGACAGAACCGCGTCGATTGACAGAGACGCGGCTCGAATGGCAGACTCAACCGGGTCTCGTCCAAGTTCAAGGCCGCGGACGTAGGAAACATTACCAAGCGAAACGGTGGCATCGTTCCAAGAGATCGATCAGTACACCTCGTCATGTCGAGGCTCTTGTTGTCGCCGACGCCACGATGATGGCTTTTCATCAGGACGTTGACGTGGAGATCTACTTGCTGACTATCATGAACATGGTGTCCGCGCTGTACCTCGACCCCACCATCGGTAATTTCATCAACATCGTCGTGGTCAGAATTATTCTCGTCGAGGAAGAGGACGCGGAGGTATCTACGTTACGATTAAAGTCGATCCATATCGATTTCGCGATAAATGTACGATGTTACTTGTGGAGCGATTCTTGAGAGAGCTGTTTCTGTCTCCAGTTGGACATCACGGTGAACGCAGACAAAAATCTGCACAATTTTTGCAAATGGCAACAGAAACTAAACCCCGACGAGGACTCACATCCGATTCATCACGACGCGGCGATTCTGGTGACGCGAGAAGACATTTGCTCGCGCGGAAATACCCCTTGCAGCACCCTGGGAGTGGCGCACGTTGCTGGCATGTGTCAACCGGATCGCAGCTGCAGCGTCAACGAGGACAATGGGATCACGTTGGCGCACACTATCACGCACGAATTGGGACACAAGTAAGCAATCGATATATGTATCAATGCATATATCGATGAGAATCTTGAAATCTTTCGGGATACAAAACGCGCAACAGAATGTTTAATGTGCAGAATAAATGTTTAGTCGAAAAATTTTAAATTTATAATATCATAATGTATCTACGTGTATCGATTTTCAATCATTTTCGACGTCTGTTTTGTTCAGTTTTGGAATGTATCACGACACGGAAAAAATCGGCTGCAGTAAGCGCGAAGGTGACACCTTGCACGTGATGACGCCGACCTTCGAGGTAGACGCTGTTGGAGTAGCTTGGTCCAGATGCTCTAGAAGAGATATCACGAATTTTTTAGAGTAATTTGAAGAAATATTTTTAAAAAAATCTGTCTTTGCACAACGCTTTTCGATATTTTTCGCGTAACAAAAGTAATATCGAATTCCAGCCAAGGAAAGGGAGACTGTTTAGAAGATGAACCGGCGAACAACGACTACGTGTATCCGGATTTGCCGCCCGGTGCAATGTACAACGCCGAGCACCAATGCAAGCTGCAGTTTGGCGTGAGAGAAGCTTCTGTCTGCTCTCCATTACAAGAGGTAACCACAGTAGATCGTCGTTGGTGAATGACAAGTTTAAATTCTGCCAAGTCGAGCAACTCGGACCTTTAAACGACCGCGTGCGGCGTTTATGATTTCAGATCTGTTCGAAACTCTGGTGCATCGTGGACGGTTCCTGCACCACTATGCTGCATCCGGCAGCTCCAGGAACGCATTGCGGAAAACATATGGTACATCTTTTTCTCTCTCAATAAAGATATTTTTTTATAAAATATTTGTGTCACTGAAATATGTATGAAACCGTTATTGTGATTTATTTGACAAATTACATTATCAGCGAAAAAACATGAAGATGTATTGAAATTCTCTCAAACACGTCACGTGTCGCTTTTCGCAGTGGTGTCAGAATCAAGAATGCGTGCCCATCGTCGATCGACCTCAGCAGATCGACGGCGGATGGGGCGAATGGGGATCGTGGAGCGAGTGCTCGAGGACTTGCGGCGCCGGGATTTCGATAGTCAAGAGGAAATGCGACCATCCGGAGCCCGCGCACGGCGGAAAGTTCTGCATCGGCGAGAGACGTCGTTACAAAATCTGTAACACGCAGCCCTGTCCGGAAGGCGCGCCGAGCTTCCGCGCGGTGCAATGCAGCAACTACGACGGGAAAGAGTACAAGGGAAAGAACTATACCTGGCTGCCGTATTTCGATCAGAGTGGGTAAACTTTTAAACGCGAGGCTCTTCGATGTACACACACAGCGCGTATATATGTAGCTCTCTTTATCTCTCTAGTTTTACGTAGCTTTTCCAAATCGCGTGCGCTACCGTTTACCCGATACGCGACAACGAGAAATTGCAACTGCATGCGCCAACGTGAAATGTAATTATCGAGTTATTCAATTTCCGATAGAAATTACGAGATGGGACGAACAAGCAGAAGCGTTCCCAATTATCGTCGTGGCTTAAACACCAATTACGACGCGAAATTTAATTTGCATCGTCTCATTTAGCGGAGCCGTGCGAGCTTTACTGCACCGACACGGAGGAAAGCGTAATCGTACCTTGGGGAGAGACTGCTCTCGACGGTACCCCGTGCAACGTTGGCACCAGGGACATGTGCATCGCTGGTATTTGCCGGGTCAGTGTTTTTCTTCAAAAACCATTTTAAGACGCTCGAACCTTTTTCCATTTTTATTCAAATCTCAGGAAAACGAAAATTTCAAGGACTAAAGAATTTCGATTTTTAGAAAGTCGGATGTGATTGGACGGTAGATTCGAACGCCACGGAAGACCGTTGCGGTATTTGTCACGGGGATGGTACTCAATGCGAGACCACCAGCGGTACTTACGACGAAAACGACGGTCCCGGATACAAGCTAGTCGTCATCATTCCGTTCGGCTCGCGTAACATTAAGATCGAGGAACTCGGTAACAGCAAGAATTACATCGGCATTGGCGTGCCGGATTCCGACAAGTTCTTCCTGAATGGAAAACGGTGCGTATAGGTACTTCAGATTACAAAATTATCATATATTACGACAAAAAACTGCAAAAAAAATTAACCAATGCAATCAAAGTTTTTACACTGAGATTCTGATCAGGCAGACAGATCACTTTAGCGGGCGAGTACGAAGTCGCCGGAACGCCAGCTTTGTACGAACGCGATCGCGACAAAGAGAAGATCAGAATTCCAGGGCCTATCAAGGAGAACATTGCGGTTTATGTGAGTAGATTCTCAGTACACAAAACGTAACGTATTTAAAAGAGTTATATTAATTTAGGAAAATTTTTGTTTTAAGTGAAATAATTTTTACGAAATAATTTCTCGTGACTTTTTATTTCGACCGTCATTATCAATAATCTAGCTCCATCATCTCAGTCAATTTACAGAGGTCACTATCGCAACTTCGGACTGCATTACGAATACACCGTCCCGAAAAAGGAACCTGACCGAGCGCCGGAATACTCTTGGGTACCTTCCGATTGGACTTTGTGTACAGTTACTTGCGGCGGCGGTACTCAAACTTCACACGCAGTCTGTCACGAGAAGAAGAGTGGCGTCGTCGAGGACCACTTCTGCGACGGCATAGAGAAGCCAGAGCCGAAGTTGCGCGAATGCAATTCGAATCCGTGCCCGGCAAAGTAAGCTAACTTCGAATTCCGTAAAACGTTCGTGACGACGAACTTCGAGAAACTGAAATGAATTCAAAGCGAGTTGGACGAGATTTTCCTACTTGATTTTCAATCGCCATCTTTTATGCATTTCTGCCTTAGTATTTTAGTGTTAGAGATCACCTATATATACAAATTTTCTAAATAATGTCAAGAGACAAAGTTTATAATTCTCTATTGTTTTCGTGTGGATGCGACATTTGCACGAGAAAGTTTCCAAAATTGCGTAAATATGACGTGAGATAAACTGGCGCTCAAGTAAGAGCGAAGTGAAAAGTATCAAAAATTTATTTTTCACATTTTAGTTGGTGGGTAGGCCCGTGGCAGATGTGTCCTGTTACATGCGGCGATGGCGCACTGCGTAAGAGATCGGTGATGTGCGTGTCGACTGGCGCGGGGCCCAATCGATCGGACTTGGCTTTGCTTGATCGCGAGTGCGACAAGAATACGCGGCCCGAAGAACTACAACCGTGTCCTGATCTACCGCCGTGCGTGTCTACGGAAGTGCCGTTAATTGTGTACGCCGACAACAAGGACAACAAGGACACATTCTACAACATCAGCTTGAACGAGCAAGACGGTATTACGATGGTCGACAGTCTCACCACTGAGGAGCCGGAAATCCTCGAGTTCGACAACGTCGTCGACGAGAATCCGGACAATTCTATGTACAACACTAAATCGAAGTGGACAGTATCAAAGTGGAGCCACTGCACCGACGGCAAAAGGAGCAGGAAGGTCACTTGCTCCGTACCGGGTGACTGTAATCCGGATAACAAGCCAGTCAGTGTCGAGGACTGTTACAGCGGAAAGTGGGTCACTGGTGAGCTACTAATAATTTCGAACAAAGTGTCGCGCGATGTTTCTTCGTCTATGTAAATTTACGCAAAAAATATTATTTTTTTCACGAAAGTTGACACAACGGTTTTTGATCATGACATCGATTATGATTCCAGGGAATTGGGGAAGTTGCAACGCAACCTGTCTCGCAAAATCAGGTATTAAACATAGAGTAGTACAGTGTCGCGATCGCGCGACGAACTTGCTGTCAGATGACTGCAATCTCAACAGAAGACCGTTTCACACGAAGCGCTGTTATTATCGACGACAATGCGTCAACGAGAAAAAAGGTTAATTATGTTTGCACAATTATAATTTACTTTTTTTGGAAAGGAGCAATAATTAAATGAAAGCATTGAGTTGAATTTAAAAAAGACTTAATAGAAAATTAAAGCTATGAAGATAATAAAAATATTTGCAAAGTTATTTTCGCGTTTTTTCCACAAAGTTTTCCGCGCGACATTAATACGAATGATGCAACTTCTAGCACGCGATATTTAAAAGTTAAGCATTTGTCGCAACATCGTTTTAAGTGATGTTGAGTGGAAGTTTGAGGCAATCTAACGGATTTGTAACTGCGGGAGAATTAGAATGTAGTCGCATGTAATGATAAGTTATTCTATGTACATTACAGAGTGTTTGGCTTGTCCGAAGTTGCAGAATATGCCTTTGTCCGAAGGCGGAAAACTAGAATTTATACGAGGAAACCGCGGCTTGTAACGACTTGGTTTATGAGATCATACGCGACGTCGCTCGATTTGCATGCGCGTATGATGCACCTCTAACTCGCGCGCGCGTATAAATACTTATTAGAAAGCACTCCAACTCGCAATAACAAATATCGTATGCATCTAGTCTATGTTCAACGCGCGCGTGACTTCAATAACTTTCACAGAAACAGTTACACGCTAAATATTGAATTACATTTGTCGCTTGTAAAATAATGTTGATTTCTTTTCTACAATTTGTTTCTTTATAATTTTATGTTTTAAAATTTAGAGAAAATTTTATAACTTTACAAAACTTTGATATCTACAACATTAAGATCGTTCTTGCTTGCAATCAGTAAATTTATTTATATCTTTTCTTCGAAACTTATATAAATAAATATGTTTGCTCGCGCGAATAATCGTATTATATATTTCGTAACTATGTATCTTTATATATAACTTTATCTTTTTCAGATTGCAGGGATAGTATAGTCGCGTGCGCTACGCCACACTACAAACGCATGTGTGACATGTCGCCGACTATACGACAAAAGTGTTGCGCCACGTGCATAAAACGACAGCGACACGTTCGTCACAACAAACGTATCTTTGCCGAATAATAAGTTGAAGAGTTGAGAAAGACGGGGAGGATGCAAAAACATTTTATAAATAAATATATTTGCAACGGACACATCCGTCTTGTCTTGTGCATATTATCCGAATTATGATAACAACATAGATGGAACTTTTTATGTATATGGCAACGAGAAGATAGAAAACACGCGACAGAGGTGATATTAAGAGATTATATTTGTAACTTTGTACTACCGCGTATATATATATATAATATATGTATATTTTGTATTGAGATGTAACCGTAGAGAGAAAGAATGTGACACCACTTGCATCACGCCATTTATCAATCCATCTTGTTAAGATACTAATTTTTTCTTAATTGTTACGAGCGCCAAAACCATGTATATTTATGAGATGTGCGATATTTTAATACACGACAATATTCGAAAGATACTAACATAAAATATATATAAAACTAATATTTTGTTACAAAAGTTTGTTTACATAATATTGCATTAAAAATAATTTCTTCCTTTCACTGAAAATGTTACCTAACATATTTTGTCTTTTTTTATATTTTTAAATAAATAATGTTCTAATTGTGGTAAATTTGAGTACTATACTTTTCAATATATAATTTAACACACGAAAACTTAATGAATTATTTTAAGATGTCATATTTTTCATTTATATCTGGCGACTATACACAAACAATTTTGTATTTAAATACGCTTGATGTAAAACTGTTCGTAAAAACTGTATTTATAAAAATATCATAAACAATTTATGATAATGTGAAATTTGTTTTCTCTCAAAAAGCTATTAATTTACTTATCTAAGTATAATTTCTTCTTGGCAAAAGCTGAAGCAAATAAACCATTATATATACTTATCTAAGTATAACAATTATATATACTTATCTAAGTATAACAAATGTGCGTGTGGAATAAACTTACTTAAAACAGTTAATGTTTTTGTACAGTGTAACATTTAAATTCTTACTACTTTGTTTATGTTAAAGTATTATTTTGTATTTGTTCAAAGTAAAGTTCTTTTGTTTTCCCAAAAAATATGACTAACTTACAGCAAATAATAAGCGCATGCAGTTATTACTTTAAGAAGACTGTACTTGGTTGGTAAAGCACTCTATCTTACTTCGCAGACACATTGCACCATTGTCAAAAGTTTGTTCTCAAATCGTTGTGAAGCTGCAGCAATGAAGGAGTATGTCATTTTGTTTTCTGCGCACGGTTCGCGGAAACGCGCTCTGGTTGGTTTGCTTTCAAACGCGCTTAACTATTTCACTACACAAGACTTTCGCAATCTCTTGCTGACTCATTAGTATTAGGGTATGCGCAGTATGTTAATTACACACCACAACGAACACCTGATACTTCACGATACTACACGTACAAACCAATATTCGCGCACGAGACAAGAATAATCGCTAAAAATATGAGACATTTCGAACGTAGTTTCTGCACGCGTCGCGCCATGATTGACCGCCAATCCGAATATATCGAAGTGCCAAATTGCGATTATCGAGATATTAAATCGATATCTCGACGCGGCATCGCAAAGTAATTCCAGAGAGAAGCCTGAGAGCGGCCAGGCCCATAAGAAAATGTGTAATCGTTTTGCCGGCCCGTAAACCAGCGCAATGTCCATGGTGGTG